>APFE031149059.1:0-73337 GCA_000404065.3 Pinus taeda
GGGTCTTCAAACTCATTCAATCTTCACTCAGAGTATGAGTCGATCCATGTGAAGGATGTTCTGGAGTCGAACATGGAAAGAAATCGCATGATTACCAGCCAATGATGTAAGCTGTTAATAGGCGCGAGAGGAATCACTAATAATGATGATGACCCTCAAGGTACTACAGTACAATTTGCGTGGTGGGAAAAAGGGACTTGGCGTCGAACACCACGCAAAATCTTTCAGTCGAAGGCCATTGATGTAAACCTGTCGCCGGAAGTGAGAAACTTGCCATTGAGGCAGGCAAGCTTCAAAGTACTGAAAGGGTTGTTCCTAGGTCGACTTCTTGGATAATGAGCTGATGTCGACAAGAAGTGACCCATCGTAGGAGGGCATTAATGAATCCCACATCTACGACACAGAACTAAGCAAATGATTTCGTCGAGGTGAAAATGATCTGTTGATACAAGGTTCAGGGTGGCGATCATGAAAGAATGAAGCGTGAAGGTATTGCAGCGGATGAGACACAAGCTGAGTTGGTGAATTCTCTGAGCGACTTCTCTTGAACATATCAGTGACATTGAAATGGATGGTACAGTGGACCAATTGTAATATGACCGGTGAACCGAATAACGCAACCCATCTCAATCATGGTGATGGAGTGAAAGTGTCATGTTCAAGAGCGACTTGCTACCAATAAAGTTACTTCAAGTTTTCTTCCCAATTTTTCCCCAGTCATTGCCGACCAGTACCTCTTTATTTTTTTCAAGCTTGAGGAGGATAACCTATGCTTTTTCTATAATTTTCCCTTCGGGAAAACCCGTTGCTATGTCTTAATGAGCCTAGCGACAGTGAAACTCGCTCTTGTCTGCAAGGACAAGTTTATCGCTATTGTTTTAAAGAGTTTAATGACAAAGATAAATTGGTCCTTTTCAATGTTAGAGAGTCTAAAAAGAGACAGAAAGGAAACTCCATTAATTATTTTTCGTCATATAATCCCTTAAGTTCGAAAAAGTATAAAATAATATGAAAGTGATGAGTTTTCTATATTTTTAACGAGCCGAACAAGACAAGCACTCGATCCTTTTGTGTAATGATCCCTCAGGTCCAAAAAGATTAAAATCTAGAGAAGGGATAGCACTTCCGATAACTTTAATGAGCTGGAGAGGCCAATTGCTCGGCAATCTTTTCATATTTTATGAGTCAGATGAAAAGAGCTTAAAGGAGACTCGTTTTTTGAGGAACGAGTGATATTTTCGGGTAGCAGCTAGTTTCAGGTAAGGTTTGGAACTTTCCAATCACGATAGTGTAAAGAAGATGGCTAACAGAATCACTCGTCACAACTACTCCTCAAAAGGGGTAAACAATAAAATGAAGGCGTATGATCGGCTAAAACAGAGTGGAGGTGATGGTAAGAACACGACCAAGGCACACAAGCAAATGATAATGTGATTGTAATGGTTATTTACCGAAGGTGGGTTCATTTTTTAATGAGCTTAAACTCTGGTGGAACATATGATCATTGCTAGGTTTATTTTTTTAACGAGCTTGAACTTCACGTAAAACTGCTCGTGCCAGTCTTATAATAAGGATGTCTCTTCGATAGGTTCATTTTTAAGGGAGCTTGCCCCATTCAAAACTTTGCTCTAGATCCTTTCATTGTGCAAGCTAGGAACGACCAATCTTACAAGTTTAAAGGGTTAGGAACCTACAAACTAAGAAAATAAATGGTCGCTTTTCACTTGCGTGCAAAAAGGTTTGCATACCCCCAGGTATAGTGAAATAGAGTTTCCAGGCTACCATATAGAAGTTCTTGCATCCACAAGATGGTTCCATCCGCGCAGCAGACATAAAAACTTCCTCGGCTTAGTCCATTGAACAAAGGTGATTCTAGCTTCAATCACTAAACCTTGATGAAGGAATATTATTCTGGTCTAATCTCATTTTTCTGAATGGACGGATATGTCAGACTAGTCATATATCCTTCGCGGAAACCTACCATATACCCAAGGTTTTTCTACCAAAGCAGACCAGGGTACATGCTCCCTGGGTTTAGGCACATTCACCGAATCACTCGCATTTATCAAGTGGATTGACTGGGGATTGATGAGACATTCCTTGTGCAAAACGACCAGTTATGGATGGCACTTGACTATTAGCTATGTGTGAACTGGGGAATGAAAGTTGGTCTATGAGCTGGACCACTCTGCCTTCATGCGGAAAACACATTACTCGAAAGAGTGAGGAAACAATAGCTCCCATGCTATAAATGTAGTCACGCCCAAGGAGTAGATTGTAATATAAAGGTCCTTGGACTACCATTACGTTGAGATAAATGGTTTTCCTTCTCAAAGTTATAGGAAAATTTGGAAGGATCCCTAACGGTCGACTGGTTCCTTTTTTGAAGCCTGTCAAATTTCGCATCTCAGGCAGAAGCGATGGTGAACTAAGCGCTTTCTAAGTAGTTGAGGAAAGGATACTCAAAGAAGCCCCTTCATCAATGATAGTACCGACCATGATCATTTTGTAAGCTTGTACTATGATTCGGAATGGTACATTAGATGGTAGACGGGGTCTGCTTAGTAGATTCCAATCAAAGGAAATGACTAAGTTGTTTGGAGGTGGGACCGAACAAACGGCTGGATACATCTCTTATGAACTTCCTTCCTACGGTAAAGGAACAGGTAGATTTCCCCCATGTTCATCATAGTTTGTGTTTATGAAGAGAATTTGAATGGTATGGGGGATTACGCAGTGCATTATATTAGATATCATTTTTGGGATTCAACTGCGTTAAGTAAGTCATTCAAACGTATGACCATTTCCATGAGAGGTAGTCGTAGCTGACTAATTTCTCATGATTTTTGAATAGTTCACTTAGCACTCATTGCATCGGGTGATGCTCACAGGGGTGAAGAAGTGGGATTGAAAACTAGTGAAAAGTGGAGAACGAATCACATAGCATCAATCATCACTTCCGGGGCTTGCACCCGGTAACCAGGACTTCCCAGGAGGTCACCCATCCCAGAACTCCTCTGGCTCAAGCGCGCTCAACTGTGGAGTTTTTCCCCACAATCAAGCCCACTTAGCTTGCTACCCCATTTGCAAAACCTTAGCAAGTATTGTGCCTCATGAACCATTCAAGTAGAGATCCCTTGACTCTTTTTGAGTGCTAAGTGAACTATTCAAAAATCATGAGAAATTAGTCAGTTACGACTACCTCTCATGGAAATGGTCATACGTGAATGACTTACTTAACGCAATTGAATCCCAAAATGATATCTAATATAATGCACTGCGTAAACCCCCATACATAACTTTATCCATCAAAGAGCCGCAGAAGCAGTGCATTGTTTTGTCAAAGCAATCTCTAATTTCCGGGTCCACATTGCTGATGGGGAGACAATGAAATGTGACGACCGCTGTGAAAATGTCAAACTTCAGATGGGTGATTACCACCTAAAGACCCACATGTTTTCCATCAACATGGGTGGGTGTGACATTGTCTTGGGGGTTGAACGGCTCCGCACACTCGGCCCAATCACAATGGATTTCCAAGAGTTATATATGAGCTTTAAGCAAAATGACCACACGCATACCCTCCGCAGACTCCAGGCAGGTGCTCCTTCTATCATCAGCTCGCATCAAATGGAAAAGCTGTTAAAAAAGGGCCACCAGGGAGTTATCGCCCAATTTAATGCCATTCAGGCCTTCGAGCCCACTTCTCTTCATATTCATCCTGAGACGCAACAGGTCTTAAACAACCATCTGCAGGTCTTTGACAAACCTCATGAGCTTCCACCCTCGAGAGGGGAACATGATCATAGCATTACTTTGGTCCCAGGGGCACAACCACCAAATGTGCGCCTATATAGATACCCTTTCGCCCAAAAGAATGAAATTGAATAAATCATCAAGGGACTCTTGGAAGCCGGTGTCATTCGTCCTAGCATTAGTCCTTATTCATCGCCTGTGGTCATGGTGCTCAAGAAAGATGGGGAATAGTGTATGTGTCCAGACTTCAGGGCCCTTAACAAGCTGACGGTCAAAGATAAATTTCCCATCCCGGTTGTTGATGATTTGCTGGATGAACTAAATGGGGCTGAATTTTTTACTAAGCTAGACCTTCGCTCGGGCTATCACCAAATTCGCATGAAATAAGTAGACATTGCAAACACTGATTTCCGAACTCATGAAGGCCATTATGAATTCCTAGTAATGCCATTTGGTCTCTGTAATGCCCCATCCACTTTTCAGAGCCTCATGAATCACCTGCTCAAACCATATCTCAGAAAATTTGTCCTGGATTTCTTTGATTACATCCTCATCTACAGCCTCACCTGGGAAAAACATCTTCAGCATGTAGACCTACTCTTGCAACTGCTCCGGAAGCATAAATTATTTGTCAAATTGTCCAAGTGCTCTTTTGGCATGAAAGAAGTCGAGTATTTGGGCCACATTGTGGGGCGTGAAAGTGTCAGGGTGGATCCCATAAAGATCCAGGCAATGCAGGATTGGCCCCAACCAAAGACCTTGAAGAGTTTGATAGGATTTTTGGGTCTCACCGGCTATATAGCAAATTTGTCCGCAATTATGGTCACATTGCCAGACCCCTCACTCAACTTCTCAAGAAAAATTCATTCCTCTGGAATGATGAAGCACAATAGGCATTTATAGCTCTCAAACATGCCATGTGTTCCCCTCTCATATTGGCCCGACTTCACCAAATCTTTTTTGATTGAATGCGATGCTTCAGGTACGAGTATTGGAGTTTATGACGTGATTTGTTTGTTTTGACCCTGCAGACTTGGAGTCTATGACGTGTGAGGAAATCAAGCTTGCACCAGAAGCTACAACGGTGGGTATGCGGTTGGCAAAGGCAGATACAATGGGAACATGATCGCTGCCAAACAGTGTGACCTCTGTCAAAGAGGGTGACTCCCAGTCAAACAACGTGACAGTCAACGACGTGACTTCCCGTGGATTATACATATATATATATATATATAGTTTCATAATAGTTAGATTATATAAAAAATAATTATATTATGTATATATATAATATATATATATATATATATATATATATATATATTATTACTAAAAAAATGGAACAACCCTAATTCCAAGGTGATACTATCAATGCTTACACATGCCAAATTGGCATGATCAAATGAAGAAATTATTAGCAGAAGTGAAGAGAAGACATTCGTAGCAGATAGGAAATCAAGTCCTTTCATCAACAAGCTTTGAGGACAAAGCTTTTTAAAGGGGAAGGCAATGTTATGAACATAAATTATGTAAAAATAGATAATAACACTACATCAAAACAATGATTAATTAGTGATTAGTTTAGTGAAGATATGTGTCCCCAAAGGACACGACCGTTCAAAGAGGGACACCTGCCTAGGCATATAAAGCAGACTCTCATTGTAACATTGAGTCATCACTTGTACATTTATATATATATTAATAAATTATTACAAATACCTCTTGTGTATTTTACCTTAAGGTCAACAAGCTACGGTTTTGTTGCTCCAATGGCCTCAACATTAGGAAGCATCAAGATACTATTTACATTAGATACTCTTCATAGTGAGCCCATGTGCGCTCATTGTGAGTTGATACATGTAAAAACTTGTCATGAACCAATGTCCATGAGCCCTTGCTCTTGTCGATCAACCCTTCGCCTCACCATACATCCAACGAGTTGTCACTCATGGTGTCTTCTTATGATCTTTGTGCCTTAAAAAATGATAAGAAACCAATAATTACAATCCACTTTGAGGGGGAAACCTCCTTATACAATAAATACAATGAACAAGACAATATTTGATGATCCTAAGAATAGATCTCCTTGGTATATATATAGGAGACAAACGATACAATTATAATAAAATGGGACCATGAGGTTCTAGCCTACATAACAATATAACAATAGAAATGTAATCACTCAATATTTAGGGCTTAATAAGGGGTTTTTTAGGTTAACATGGGGCTTAGATAGAGCTTATGCCCCTGCCCTTCAAATAAGTGTTGTCCTCAACGCTTGACTATATGTGGGTATTTCTACATGAAACACTCATCTTCCCATGTCACTTCTCCAACTGTTAGGTTCTTCCATCATGAGGTACTCAGTAATTGCTCAATTTCTTAGAAACTTGGTCCTTGTTTCCAAAATTGTTTTTGGTTCTAGAATTATTTTCATTTCTTCATTAATCTCTGGTAAAAGAGTTTGGACCAGGATCTTTTCACCAATCACCTCCTTTAAGCAAGAAACATGGAAGACTGGATGTACATGTGAAAATGGAAACAACTCCAATTTGCAGGCCATACTTCCAACCCTCTGCAACACCTTATAGGAGCCATAATACCTTGAAGCTAATTTATTGTCCTACATTTGTTGCTTGAAAGACATCTGTTTATATGGTTGTAGTCTCACAAATACACAATTCCCCACTTCAAATTCCCTTTCACTATGATGTTGATCTACTTGTTTCACCCTATTTTGTGCCATAACCAAGTTGTCCTTCAACAGTTTGAGAACCTCTTGTTGGTGTTGGATGTGGTCCTTTATTGCTTGAGCTTTTATATTCCCTTTCAAGGGTGATGTGATGGATGGAGGATGATATCCATAAAGTGCCATAAATGGTGACATTTTTTATTAAGTATGGAAGGATGTGTTGTACCACCATTCTACCAAGGGCAACCATTTGATCCACTTTGTTTGTTTATCATATGCAAAGCAACATAGATATCTTTCTAAACAGATATTCACAATTTCAATTTTCCCATCAGATTGAGAATGGTAAGATGAGTTGTGAGCCAAATTAGTACCCAAACAAGAAAATAATTCAATCCAAAAATTTCCATTGAAAATTGGATCTTTATCACTTGCAATAGTCTTTGTTATTCCATATATCTTTTGGATTGTTTCCATGAATGTTTTTGCAACAGTAATTACTTTAAGAGGATGAGAAAGAGAGGAAAATTGGGCATGCTTTGTCATTCGATCTACCACTACTGTATGACACTCTTTCCTTTAGATTTGGGTAATTCCTGTAATAAAATCCATTGAAACTTCTTTCCAACGCTGGCTTGGTATGGCTAATGGCTAAAGGAGCCCTAGGATCTTGATAGTCCCTCCTTTATTTTGTTGGCATAACACACATTCCACATCAAATTTTTGCACATCTACTTCAAGAACTTCCTAAAAAAAAACTTGATCCTATAGTATGTCTTCAAGAACTTTGAATGTCCTCATATAGGAGAAGTGTGTAATTCCAAGAGGACCTTCTATTTGAGTTGAGAATTCTTAGGCCAGTATAAGTGACCTTGACACCATAACAAATCAGTTTTCCATGTAAACGTTTCTACTATATCAGGGTCCTGTAGCTATTGAATGATCTTGTATATCTTCTCATATTGTTTCCAATCTATCCTTGCTTCTTCCACCTAGTCAGAATGTACTTTTCTTTTTTAAATCTTCTTTTTTAATCTTTATATGTACTTTTCTTTTTCTTTTTTTTTCTTTTTTTGAATTTGATTTTTTTCTATATTTTTTTTAATGGCCAAATGGTTGATAGTGAAATGGAGAAACTCCAAATTCTTATAGCGAAACACTTCAACGACAACAATGTTGATGAATTTAACAGTCAAAGACCTGGATCGAAGAATACGACTCTGTGCAGCGGTGAAGCGGCCAGAGGATGCGGCGGCGTGGATCGAAGAATACGACTCTGTGCAGCGGTGAAGCGGCCAGAGGATGCGGCGGCGAGAGGATCAACTGCTCCGATACCAAATGAAGCGAACAAAGTTTCTTCTACAAATTAATTACTCCAAAAGACTTGGAATATAAAGATATCCATGAGGATACAAATGTTATATATTAAAATGTATTAAGAAAGATACAATGAGAGTGAGAGGCTTGTCTATATACCAGGCAGGTGTCTCTTCATGGAGAGACATGTCTATGACTCTTCAGCCTAATTACTAATTAACTAATAATTGCTTATGGTTATTACCATTTACATTATTTTACATTATTTCCTATATATCTATTCATAACGGAAACTAGGCCCAAAATTGAATTCCTCTTTTTGAGAGGACCAAAATCGACCTGAAGACCACTAAATCTGGACAAGGGAAAATATGTTTTTAAAGTGAAGCCCACACATGTGCAAACTGTCAAGGTTGGCCGCACCATCATGTAGGATCATGAAGCCCCAGAGACATGTCTTTTGACGCACATGGATTCATATAAATAAGAGATACCTCAAACCCCATTTGGCACCATCTCGACTCATCAAATCTTCTCTATCTTCATCTGATTGGGTCATACAAGTTGCAGGCAGCCTATTTCTCTCACACGTGTGGATTTCAGGAGGCAATTTGACTGCTTGTTGACTTTTTGTTTCAACACAGTTTGATCAGTGTTGATTGAGGCTCCTTTAACCTGTTTTCACTGCGATTTTTGCAGTAATAATTATGTTTGGGCAAGCTGCATTGACTGGCACAAAAAACAAGGAATTTCGGTCACTTTGACCTACGTTGACCACAAGCATGTTTGACCACGGGGTTGACTTCAAATTGACCAAATTTGACTGTTGATTTGGTGACTGTTTTGGGTTGACTTTGGCCGGCAAGAGAGGCTGAGTTCCTCTCTCCTTTGACCGAGCTGTTTTGGAGAAGTTTGACTAGACTTTGACTCTTGTTAACTTTCTGGTTAGGGCTGATTTGTCTATTGTTGACTGAGGGCAGAATTGCAAATTTGATAGGCCGTTTTGGACAGTGATTTAGCAAGTCAATTTTTGACTTTGAGTTTGTATTATTGTACTCTCTCTCTCTTTACTGAATATTTGATATTTATAATAAGAATATTTGATCAAGGATTTCCCCATCTTGGGTTTTTTCCCTGGCTTGAGCCAAATTCTTGTGTTCTCTTGTCTTGGCTTGTCTTTTGCATTTACTGTTCATGTGATTAATAGTTTATGTAATTGCTATTGGAAAATAAGTGGAAATTATCATTGGGCTAATAAAAGAACATTGAAATAATTGTTGCAAGCATAGAACATACCATTGTTATCTAAACTTAACAACAAGACTATAGCCTACAGGTTCGGATACGCTATTTCATCCTCCATTAGCCATCAATTTGGAGAGGATGTTACGTGCTTGATTCTTTTAGCAAGAGAGTCCTATTATACATCCCAAGAATACTCAATGTCAATGGTCTCATGCCTGTATGTTTCCCTTAAGACACTGAAGGGTAGGCTTTCATTAGCTATTGGAAAATAGATGGAAATTATCATTGGGCTAATAAAAAAACATTTAAGTAATTGTTGCAAGCATAGTACCTGCCATTGTCATCTAAAATTAACAACAAGGCTATAGCCTACAAGTTCAGATACGCTATTTCATCCACCATTAGCCATCAATTTGGAGAAGACGTTACATGCTTGATTCTATTTGCAATAGTCTTATTGTACACCCCAAGAATACTCAATGTCATTGGTCTCATGGCCGTGCGTTTCCACTAAGACACTGAAGGGTAGGCTTTCATTAGCTTTGAATTGAATCTAACCTTTGTAACCAATGAGAGGAGAGGATATGTTCACCATGCCATTTGCAAGAGGTGGAACCTCAAGAATATCTCATTTTCAGAGGCTCCATCTACTACAGAATCGAGGGAAGATACCACTATTTTTCATGATTCCAAGAGATCACTATCCACCTTCATTCAGTGTATTAACCATAAGTATCTAGCTTCTTGCATGTATGAACCAGTGACCATGAGACAAAAAACCCTGCATATTTCTTCCAAATCCTCCATATCAGATTGATTACCTCCATTTTTCAACCAGCTTCATCACCTAATGGAGGTAAGCAACAAATAAAGCTTTTGATTATGCACACACCAAGCACCAAATTAGTGAACTATGAGACCAAATATAGTATTTCAACCCACAGTTACCCTATTCTCTCCCACATGGGCTAGAGGTAATTGCTCTCACATAGATCAGATCGATAGTCCAATATGTCCTTGTTAATCTAAGTTGTCATTGATGTCAATATACCAGTGTTTGTGATGGCAAATTCTTTAATACATGATGTTGCCTATTGATGCCCATTGATCTCATGGAGGATCCAAGGATTGAATACAGACGTAAAAGAAATAGTGGAACCTAGGAGGAAAGATATCGGAAACCATCACAAGAAAAAGAGAAAGAGCAAAGAGGAGAAGCCATTGTGAAGCCAAAGAGTAAGATGAAGAATTTATCGAAAGCCATTAAAGAAGCAAGTTATCGCATATGCCCAAGGGTAAGTGCTATCGGAAGAACAAATAGGAACATTACATTAGAGGAGTAGAGCTATCGGAAGAGGAGCCATAATGGAGGAGTTAACAGTAATAAACCATGAAACTCTTTAAAGACCACAAAACACATCGACACCTTTATATTGATTATTTATCAGCGACTTTATTATATGCCACCGCACAACCTCCGATTGCGAATTGAGTTGCGGACCTGATTACTCCATTTTAACTCGCCCTATTGCAATATCGCATTCGTTGTATCGGAACCTTCACATCGCAAGTCTTAAAGGGATGTAACATTAAAACGTCGATTGCGATATAATATGCGAACCCGACAGCTCCATTAAAATACACCTTTATGTAGTGTTACGTCCGGGTATCGGAAGTTACACAAATCATAAAGGATTGTCACCCCAAACCGCCAGTTGCGATAAACCCCCGAACCACCGATTGCGATAGCATTGCGGAACCACTGCACTTATAGCATGGCTTAATTAAATATCGCATCCGCAGTAATCGCAAAGTTCAAAGGAATGTCAAACTATCGATTGTGATAGAGTTGTGGACCCGACAAACTTATTAAAATAGTTTATTAAATATCGCATCTGCCATGGTGTGATATGTGAATATCGATGTTATTGAATGTTGTGATTGCAGGATTCTCGTGAAGTTGCGATTGCGGGATTAAGCCATGACGTGACGTGTGGGGAACTCTATTAATGTGGATATTCATAAAGTTGCAATTGCGGGAGTCTTACGAAATTACGATTGCGATAAAGTGGTGGACCCAACGGGTTTATCAAAACAATTTAATATAATATCGCATCCAGTAGACGCAATCGGCCATCGGTTATGTTATGGGCACGACTTGTAAAAGACCTCCGAAAGTTGCGATTTTGATAGAGGTAGTGATGTGGCATGTGGGACCTCCCTACGGGAATAGCCACTCATATGGTTTCCGTGAATAATTAAGTTTGTGGATGAAAGATTCTTCGATATATTTTAATATACAATTCGGCCTCCCTCCAATAAACGCATCTTTCCAGTCATTAGTGAAACCCATATAAATATAAGTTAAGGCGCCTCATTTCTGACTATCGGTCTTGTGCATCAGTTATAGAATAGTACAACAATTCATAACTCGTGAACATGAAGGAACAGTAGAAAGAAGACCGAAGGTCGAAAAAAAAAAGGAAGAAGTTGAAGGTCCAGTGGAAGACGAAGGTCAGAGCATTCCGTTGACTGGGTTAATCATTAAAAGTTCGGACTTATAATGAATCTGTAGAAGCACGGCCCGTAATCTGTTAAAGGGACTACATAAGACAAGCTTGTCTTATAATTGTGCGCACAATCTAAAGCCGCAATAATCATTCTTCTGAAGCAGTTACTCCTGGAGCGTACTCCTGAAACAGTTACTGTGACAGTTAGAACAGAGAATTGAAACAGAAAGTTGGTGTGTGCAGAGCTTAGTACATTGAAGTCGTGAAGAGACCATTGAAGACCATGATGTGTTAGTCATCATGATGTGACTTGAAGATTTTGCTTGGATGTAATGAAGAGCAACAGTGACACCTTCTATGAGACAAGGTTGTCATTGATTTTATAGCATGGCGACTACAGTGAAACTATAGATTGACACAATTCAATGAAGAAGTTTTTGGGAGCAGAGAATTACTATCAAACATATCTAGACAAAATATAGCAGTGGGTTGGAGCCCAGAGGGTTGGTGCCCTGAAGGTTGGAACCTCGAACAAACAAGGTAGGTGCCTTGAAAGATAGGGTCGGAGCCCTTGGGGTTGGTGCCTCAGAATTGGAAGGATTGGTGTCCTTGGCATTGGTGCTCCTAAATCCAAGGTTGGTGCCTTGACAAGATAGGGTCAAAGCCCTAGAGGTCGGAGCCTCATCAAAACCAAGTTGAAACTTGGAACACATTTATATTGTATTTATTATTTTACTCGATAAAATTATACTTATACATTTATCTATTTAAATTGTAAAGAATTAAACTGGTAATAATAACAATTGAAAGAAAATATTGATTCACCCCCCCTCTCAATATTTCCAACAATTGGTATCAGAGCCAAGTTCTTCATATCAGCCTAACAGCTAGAAGAAGGATTCTTAGTCACAATGAAAAATCAAGAAGTGTCAAGAAGACTTCCTCTGTTCGATGGCACAAATTTTGGTTTTTGGAAAAAAAGAATGTCCTAATACTTAATGTCCCTTAGACCTGAAGTTTGGCATTTGGTTTTAAATGGGTACACAGCTCCTTCCACTCTTTCAATAGATCAAGAAGAAAAGAACCTTACATTGCAAATGCAAAAGCCTTAAATTCCATCACTAGTGGAAACACTAATTCTGAATTTACAAAAGTCATGAATTGTGACTCGGCCAAAGAAGTATGGGATAAGCTAGTTAGCTTATACAATGGGGACTCCAAATTTAAGAAGGCAAAGCTTCAAACTCATAGAAGACAATTTGAAAGTCTGAAAATGGATGATGAAGAACATATTGCATCATACTTTCTCCGAGTAGCTGAAGTGGTCAACTCTCTTAAAGGATTGGGAGAAAACATTGAAGAAAGCACTATTGTTCAAAAGGTCTTAAGATCTCTCTCAGACAGATTTGACTCCAAAGTAAGTGCTATAGAAGAAATGAAGGACCTAGATACTCTCAAGATGGATGAACTTCATGGAATCCTCATTGCCTATGAGATGAGAAAAGGAAGCCCAAGTTCCAAAGATGCAGCATGCAAGGCCTCAAAATCAAAAAAGGGGAAAGAATGGAATACCAGTAGTGATGACTCCGATGTTGAATCCGAATTGGCGCAATTTGTACTAAGACTAAAGAAAGGATCCAAGCTAAAAGGTAAGTACCTTCTTATTTGATTCAAATGTGGAAGAATAGGTCATTATGCTGCAAAACCTCCTCTTAAGCATGATAGTGATGATGAGGAAAATTCTAAAAGGATTGTATACAAAAAAAAAGGTTCAATAAGAAGAATTTCTTCTCTAAGCAAGATGAGTCTAATGAAGATGAATTTGTAGTCATCAAAAAGAAATCAACTAATCATTTCCCTCATCGCAAAGGAGGTAATGATGAATCAGATGTAGAAAATGACTATGCTGGAAGCCAAGAAGTATTATTCATGGCATTCACAAATGATGACGATTCAGGTCTAGAAGGAAATGTAGATGAATTGTTAATGAGTGCCATTGAAGAAAATGAGAAATTACGAAATAAAATCATTTCTCTCAAGGTAGAAAAGGAGGAAGCAAAAAGAAGGGAAGACCTCTTGGAAAATAAGCTAAAAGAAAAAGAAGAAATTTGTGAAGAAAATGAAGCCGAAATAGTATCTCTGAGGAAGGAATTGGAGCAAGTCAAAAAGGGTTGGGAAAGCTCTCAAATACTTGACATTATCCTAAATGCTCAAAAACCTCAACATGACAAATCTGGGATAGGTTTTAAAGGAGAATCATTAAGTACTAAGAATAATGTGAAAAGTTATGCCGACATACTTTCCAGCAACCCAAAAGAAGAAAGATTATTTCATCAAAGGCCCATCTCAAATCCAAAGAATGAAGAGAGAGTAACTCCAAGGAATAATGTTGATTCAAATCATGGCTATTACAACAAGTACAAAACTATCCTTTTTGGGCATTGTTTTTATTGTAAAAATTTTGGTCATCAAGCTAAACATTGCATGGCTCGTAAGAATGAAACACCAAAATTGAAGGATCAAACAAACAACCATATGGTCTCAAAGGGCAAGGACAAATCAAGACCTACAACTCTTTTGATCCCTTAGCCAAATTTGATCCAATTTGCGCATTATGTAATGATAATGGACATAATGAACAAAATTGCCCCCTCAAACGAAGAGAAGCAAAAAATGAGAATCCCAACACGGATAAATGTGGCCTAGTTCTATGTGCTCACAGTGATGAAAATCATTGGTTTGTGGATAATGGGTGCTCCAGACATATGACAAGTGACAAAAGCAAGTTTGTCTCATTGAACAAAAAGGAAGGAAATGTATCCTTTGGAATTGGATATGCCAAAATTGCTGGAAAAGGAACTATTACTCTTATTAATGGAAAACGAAGGCTTAAGATGCTTTGCTAGTAAACGGGCTCAAACACAATCTCTTGAGTGTTAGCCAAATCTGTGATCAAGGACATAATGTTGTCTTTAGCACTAAAGATTGTGAAATAAGGAACTCTTCCTCACGGGAACTTGTGGCGAAAGGAGTTAGAACATCAGATAACGTCTACATTCTGAACAAAATTCAAGAAGATAAATGTTACTTAAGTCAAACAGATGAAAGTTGGTTGTGGCACAAGCAACTTGGACATACAAGTTTCGATAACTTGATCAATATCAGCAAGATTAATGCAGTACAAGACAACCCAAAGTTATTCAAGCCAAATCAAGGAGTATGTGGTCCATGTAAACATGGAAAGCAAACTAGAACCAGCCACCAGACCAAGGAGTTTTCTACATCAAAACCTTTGGAGATCATCCATGCTGATTTATGTGGACCAACTAGAACTCCAACACTCCAAGGAGAAAGGTACTTTGCTTTATTTGTTGATGACTATACTAGAATGATGTGGGTATATTTCATAAAATATAAATCCAAAGCATTTGAATGTTTTAAGAATCTTAAAGCTCTTGTAGAAAATGAAAAAAGATTCTAAGATTAAATGTCTTAGAACGGATAAAGAGGGAGAATTCACATCAAAAGAATTTGATGAATTCTATGAAGTACATGGAATTGAAAGAGAACTCTCTGCTACCAGAACACCCAAGCAAAATGGGGTAGTTGAAAGAAGAAACCGAACTATTCAATAAATGGCAAGAACAATTTTAATAGCAGTTGACTTGCAACCAAAATTCTGGAGAGAAGCGGTCGGGACAGCTGTTTATACCTTGAATCAAACTCAACTAAGACCAAATAATGGGAAGACTCCTTATGAATTATGGAAAGGAAGACCTGCTTCAATAAAATACTTCAAGATTTTTGGAAGCAGGTGCTTCATAAAAATCAAAGATGACTCACCAGAAAAATGTGATTCTCCGTTTGACGAAAAGATATTCCTTGGATATTCTACAAGGAGCAAAGCCTACAAGTGCTACAATAATCGACTACGAAAAATAGTGGAAAGCATTGATGTGAAGATTGATGAAGACCTTCTAGAAAAAGAAATTGAAGATCATGAAGTTGATCCTCTCATTGAAGAAAACAAAGAAGAACCTGAAATAGAGGAGAAAGATCAAAAAAAACACAAGGAAAAAGAACCATCTCAAACCCCTTCAAAGGTGAAGTTTCTCCAAAAACATCACCCAGAAGAGCAGATTATTGGCAATATAGATGAAGGGATGCAAACCCGAAGAAGGATGACAAGTACACCAAAGAAAAATGATGTTGCTCTCCTATCTATGATAATACCATAAACATTTACTCAAGCAAGTAAGGATCCTCATTGGGTAAAAGCCATGGAAGAAGAAATGTCTCAAATCGAGAAGAATGAGATATGGGAGCTGGTACCTCGTCCAAAGGATAAAAATATAATTGGAACCAAGTGGGTATTCAAAAACAAAATGAATGAAGATGGACAAATCATCAGAAATAAGGCAAGGCTTGTTTGTAAAGGTTATTCACAAATTGAAGGAATCGACTTTGAAGAAACCTTTGCACCAGTAGCTCGTATGGAAGCTCTAAGAATGTTCTTGGCATTTTCTTGCTCAGAAGGATTCAAAATCTATCAAATGGACATAAAATCAACATTTCTGAATGGGGAACTCAAGGAAGAAGTCTACATTGAGCAACCAGAAGGGTTTAATCTAGCAGAAGGAAAAGACTTTGTTTGTAAGTCGAAAAAAGCATTATATGGGTTGAAACAAGCTCCTAGAGCTTGGTACGCAAGATTGGATCACTATCTACAACAACAAGGCTTCAAGAAGGGGGTGGCAGGAAGTAATCTCTACATGAAGATGGATGAGGATAAGTTACTAGTCACTCTTGTCTATGTTGATGATCTGATTTTTGCTAGTAATAATGATGAGATGAGCAATGAGTTTGCTCAAAATATGTCAAAAGAGTTCGAAATGTCGATGATAGGAGAGTTATCTTACTTACTTGGACTACAAGTATCTCAAACCACGCCAGGCATGTTCATATCTCAAGCAAAATATCTTAAAGACATGCTTAAAAGATATGGAATGGAAGATTGTGCACCCACGAGCACACCTATGACCACAGATTGCAAATTAAGCAAAGATGGTGACTCTCCTCCGATAGATGCAACTCATTACAGGTCAATAATTGGAGCCCTCCTATACTTAATTGCTACGAGAGCTGACATTATCCAAGCAGTAGGAATGGTGGGAAGATTTCAATCAACTCCTAAACAATCCCATTTGTTGGCTGTAAAAAGAATTCTTAGATACTTAAAAGGAACCCCTGATTTTGGTCTTTGGTACCCTAAGAGCTCAACTTTTATTGTGACTGCATACACCAATGTTGATTGGGCCGAAGTGTCGATGATAAAAAAAGTACTAGCGGAAATGCATTCTTCCTGGGAGATTGTCTAGTATCTTGGCTCAACAAAAAACAAACATCCATATCACTATCTACGGCTGAAGCCGAGTATATAGCTATTGTAGATTGTTGTACTCAAATATTATGGATGAGTGAAGCTCTGAAAGATGTCAACATAGGTACCAATCAACCAATCACCATCTATTGTGATAACACAAGTGCTATCAGTCTTAGCAAAAATCCAGTGATGCACTCAAAGACCAAACATATACCAATCAAGTATTATTTCCTTTGTGAACAAGTAGCTTAAAAAAACATCAACTTGGAATATATCAATACTAAGGAGCAAAGCCTCTTCCTCGAGAAGCATTTGAACATCTTCGCCAAAAGATGGGGGTTATTTCTCTAGCATCACATTAAGTTGATTCATAAAGATGTTGCATGACAGGGGGAGCAGTTCGACAAGGGGAGTTCTTGTGCACCTTTTTGCCATTGATGTCAAAGGGGGAGAGAAGAAGAATATTGCCATCAATGACAAAGGGGGGGCTTGTTAATCTAGGTTGTCATTGATGTCAATATAGCAATGTTTGTGATGGCAACTTCTTTAATACATGATGTTGCCTATTGATGCCCATTGATCTTAATATTGCTCATGGAGGATCCAAGGATTGAATACAGACGTAAAAGAAATAGTGGAACCTAGGAGGATAAATATCGGAAACCATTAGAAGAAAAAGAGAGAGTAAAGAGGAGAAGTCATCGTGAAGCCAAAGAGTAAGATGAAGAGTTTATCGAAAGCCATCAAAGAAGCAAGCTACCGGAGCAAGAGAAGCGGGTTATCGCATATGCCCAAGGGTAAGTGCTATCAGAAGAACAAATAGCAACATTACGTCGGAGGAGTAGAGCTATTGGAAGAGGAGCCATAACGAAGGAGTTAACAGTAATAAACCATGAAACTCTTTAAAGACCACAAAACACATCGACGGCTTTATGTTGATTCTTTATCGGCAACTTTATTATATGCCACCGCACAATCTCTGATTGCAAATTGAGTTGCAGACCTGATTACTCCATTATAACTCGCCCTATTGCAATATCGCATCCATTGTATCGGAACCTTCACATCGCAAGTCTTAAAGGAATGTAACGTTAAAACGCCAATTGCGATATAATATGCGAACCCGACAGCTCCATTAAAATACACCTTTATGTAGTATCGCGTCCGGGTATCAGAAGTTACCAAAATCATAAAGGGTTGTCACCCTGAACCGCTGGTTGCGATAAACCCCTGAACCACCGACTGCAATAGCATTGCGAACCCGTTGCACCATTAGAGCATGGCTTAATTAAATCACATCCGCAGTAATCGCAAAGTTCAAAGGAATGTCAAACTGCCAATTGTGATAGAGTTGTGGACCCGACGGACTTATTAAAATAGTTTATTAAATATCGCATCCGCCATGGCGTGATATGTGAATATCGATGTTATTGAAAGTTGTAATTGCAGGGTTCTCATGAAGTTGCGATCGCGGGATTAAGCCATGACGTGACGTGTGGGGACCTCTATTAATGTGGATTTTCATAAAGTTGCAATTGCGGGAGTCTTATGAAATTACGATTGCGATAAAGTGGTGGACCCAACAGGTTTATCAAAACAGTCGAATATAATATCGCATCCAATAGGGGCAATCGGCCATCGGCTATGTTATGGGCACGACTTGTAAAAGACCTCTGAGAGTTGCGATTTTGATTGAGGTAGTGACGTGGCATGTGGGACCTCCCTGTGGGTATAACCTCTCTTATATGGTTTCCGTGAATAATTAAGTCTGTGGATGAAAGACTCTTCGATATATTTTAATCTACAAGTCGACCTCCCTCCAATAAACGTGTCTTTCCAATCATTAGTGAAACCCGTATAAATATAAGTTAAGGCACCTCATTTCTGACTATCGGTCTTGTGCATCAATTACAGAACAGAACAATAGTTCACAACTCGTGAACATGAAGGAACAATAGAAAGAAAGCCGAAGGTCGAAAAAAAAAAAGTTGAAGGTCCAGCGGAAGACGAAGGTCAAAGCATTCTGTTGACTGGGTTAATCATTAAAAGTTCGGACTCATAATGAATGCATAGAAGCGCAAGCCGCGATCTGTTAAAGAGACTACATAAGACAGGGTTGTCTTATAATTGTGCGCACAACCTGAAGCCGCAACAATCATTCTTCTGAAGCAATTACTCCTGGAGCGTACTCCTGAAACAGTTACCATGACAGTTAGAACAGAGGATTGAAACAGAAAGTTGGTGTGTGCAGAGATTAGTACAATTCATTGAAGGTACATTGAAGTCGTGAAGAGACTATTGAAGACCGTGATGTGTTAGTCATCAAGATGTGACTTGAAGATTTTGCTTGGATGTAATGACGAGCAATGGTGACACCTTCTATGAGACAAGGTTGTCATTGATTTTATAGCATGGAGACTACAGGGAAATTGTAGATTGACACAATTCAATGAAGAAGTTTTTGGGAATAGAGAATTACTATCAAACATATCTAGACAAAATATAGCAGTGGGTTGGAGCCCAAAGGGTTGGTGCCCTGAAGGTTGGAGCCTCGAACAAACAAGGTAGGTGCCTTGAAAGATAGGGTCGGAGCCCTTGGGGTTGGTGCCTCGGAATTGGAAGGATTGGTATCCTTGGCATTGGTGCTCCTAAATCCAAGGTTGGTGCCTCGGAATTGGAAGGATTGGTATCCTTGGCATTGGTGCTCCTAAATCCAAGGTTGGTGCCTTGACAAGATACGGTCAGAGCCTCATCAAAACCAAGTTGGAGCTTGGAACACATTTATATTGTATTTATTATTTTACTCAATAAAATTATACTTATACCTTTCTCTATTTAAATTGTGAAGAATTAAACTGGTTATAATAACAATTGAAAGAAAATATTGATTCACCCAACCCAACCCCCCCCCCCCCCGCTCTCAGTGTTTCCAACAATCCTAAAGCTATACCACAATATTCTTGACTTTGGCCCCTAGTGCTAGGAGACAATATGCTAGTGGCTCCCTTATGCCTCCTAGGATCATCCAAACAAGACTTTTCAACCCTGATCATTCTCCAAACAATACCATTGGACAATGCATTGGATCCTTTGCATTGATTGATTCCAAAATATGTACTTCTTCCTCCCCACCTTGTCCAAGAGGTACCCCTTGTGTCCGTACATTACATTCAGTAATAGACAGAAGAAATAATGTTATTAATACTTGAATGAATGAATGATGGTTTTTTACAAGAAGGGCCCTGGCTTAAATAAGCCCTTGGGCACCTTTTCGTGGAAAGGGGTGTAATCTTTGATCGTGACCCAATTACATAATTAATTAATTACATAACATTTGGACATCTAATTGGTCATAGGCAGTCTTTCTCCGTTCTCCTTCCTCAATGTTATTTCATGTATTTCATGTTCTTCATTTTATCTTGATTTTATGCTTTTGGAGTAACCTAGGGTACATTGGTATCACTTATTGTACTTCCTAATCCCAACACCCATTGACCTACCTTTTTCATCATTAGCTGGACATGAATAAAATAATATTATCTATCTTATCTTTGCCAAACTTAATGGGAACTGCAAACAATTTCCAAATTTCATTGTACCCAAATTCAAACATGAACACAAAGCATCTGAATTAGGTTTAATGTTTTAATGCTATTAGTAAATTGGTAGGTTTTGCTTGCCATCTTTATTGGGAATAACTGTTATTATTTATTCTTGTCGGGCTCCATGGAACTTGGACATTTTTGGCTCTCTAGTTTCTGCTCTCAAACGAAATAGTGATTAACACCAGCAGTTTTAGCAGTTACTCAATGGTGCACTCTTTGCCACCCATTTTCTTTGAAATATGCTTTGTACTATATTGCTTATTAGATACTATAGACATTTGAGGCGTATTTCAAAGATTTAGAAATAAAACAAAGAATAGTTACATGGAACAGGAAACATCCTCATGCCTCCCAATAGATCAGGGGCATAATACAAAATAGGGACAGAAGGGACACTTCCTGGATCCCCAAGGCCATGTCCCGTGTGAAACACTTGTATTACTACACAACTTAGTCTACAACTTAAGTAACAATCCAGATTCCTGGAATTTAGGACAGATTACTTAAATTCCAGTTGCAATAATTCAGGAAAAATTACTGAAATTCAGTTTGCTGAATTTTAGGACAGTTACTAAAATTCAGTCGGCAATGTCTAATTCAGTGATTGGGCAGTTTGCAGAAATTAAAAACAATAGTTGTAGTTGAAGGATTTAGTATCTTCATCCTACCAATGTAGGGACACAAGGGGTACCTCTTGGAACCCCAAGGATATGTCTAATGTGAAACACTGATATTACTACATAACTTAGTGTACAACTTAAGTAACAATCTAGATTGCTGAAATTCAGAGCTTTTAATGAAATTCCAGTTTGCAGCAATTTTTGACAATTTACTAAGACAGTTTGACGATATTTAAGACAGTTACTGATATTTAGGCAGCAATATCTAATTCAGTGATTAGGCAG
The DNA here is from genome assembly GCA_000404065.3 of Pinus taeda. NCBI lineage: Eukaryota > Viridiplantae > Streptophyta > Pinopsida > Pinales > Pinaceae > Pinus > Pinus taeda. Next base: position 21,411 of record APFE031149059.1, read on the forward strand.
TTTGCTGAGATTAAAAACCATAATGGTAGTTATTAGCACCAGAATTTTGTCCAGTCAGTGATTAGTTGATTAAATAAATTAACAGACGTGGTTTGTGGACTCTTGGTGACTATCACAGATCAGTCCCCCCCTTTGCATTGGAAATGTACTCTTAAGTCAGAATTAGTTTATCAAATTCAGTCAACTGCCCACTTTAGAAGCCAAACAAGGATTCCATTTTCAATAGGGAAGATATCTCTGAGTGTGGGTATGAAAAATTTTGTGAATTGCTGGGCCAAATATGGCAGCTTACTGCTGCAGACCAGATTTGAGACTTGGAGCTTGCAAAAACCTTTGGTGATAATGGATTGAAGCTCTGATTCCCTAGTACTGACCAAAACTTCCCAGTCTAATTTCAGGTACTATTTAATTAAGAGTATTTTTCACATACTAGATTTCTGCATTGTTGAAAATAAAAAAATATATTACAAAAATACCACTTCGTAACCTATCTCATTATTTCCTTACAGTCCAGATATAGAAGATGAATCCATTTAAATTCTCATGTTCCACTTAATTTTTTATAATGAACAGAGACTGGCAAGGTCCTGTTTAGGATGCCCATTGGCCTTTCTTTATTTTGGTCCCACGTAGCTAGAGAAAATAAAACTAGAAATAAAGTGTAAAGCAAGGATGGGGAGAAATCAAGCATGCAATGACGTAGGAAATTTAGAATAAAAAGTAGCAAAGTCATTACCTTTCTTTTCAAGCCCTGAAGTCGTGAAACAAGAGAATTCAGATGTTGAACAGCCTCTTCTTTTGACATGTCCTTCTGTGCTGCTTCTGCAACACCTGACATTACAGCATTCATCTCTTTCTCAACAGTTCGATTACTAGTCCTCATTGATTTCTTTAGATGTTCAAATGGCACTCTCATTAGTTGATGCTCAAGCCTTAATGACTCTGCCAGATGATCATTTAAACGTGCTGGAGGATTAGGAGCAACAATTGAGGGTGCTGCATCGCCATTTGCTAATGTTTCATTTTCCATCTTGAATCTTGATAGCCTGCCCTGCACAGACACCAGAAAAATGCTATTATGTGGGAAAACAAAAAATGATTGCTCAATGACAATACATGAAAATTCTAATTTCTTTCAGCAGAAAGAGATCCATCATTCATAAAGTTGAAATCGCATAGCTTGTGTATTTACTATTTACTAATTTAGCCAGGACTCAAAAAGCTTAGTAATTATAAGCAACTAGCCTACAAGAAAACATTTAAGAACAATTTCTGTTAATTTTTCTGAATCCTAATGCATAGACTTATTATTTCTTAATAAAAGAAGTCAGATATGGTGAATTGAAACATAAACATGGCTGAACATTGCCATTTAATTTACAAGAAGCATATAATTTCCATAAATTTCACAATTCTTCCACAAGATTCTCATTGAAAAGAAGCCTGTGAATGCTGCCCTTCTAAGTTTGGTTAAAACTCGTTTGGAAAGCCTGAAACGAACCGTGTGGCATTTATAGGAAAATTGAATAAAATTTGATAATAGAAGAACATATATGTTATACCTTGTAATTTTCCTCAAGGAACTTCGAGTCTCGGAAGTTCAAATTTCCAGTCACAAATTGGCAGTAGCAGCTTGCAGGATCACGCATTCCAGAAGGGAGTGTGAGTAGCAGAGTAGCAATCGAGCAAAGGGAAAGAGGGAGTTTTCGACATTATCAGGCCACAGTAGGACTTAGAGATCAAGATAGGTTGGATGGCTCCTCCAAGTATGTCATCTGGAAGGCCAGGATGTCCTTCCTGTTGGATGAATATGGCCTGAAGCTCTATATAGACAGCGTTGTGGTAGTTCCCCAGGATGTGGATCAGCTGAAAGAATATAGGAAGGAAATGGCAAAGGCGAAGCGGTTGATCTTGGATGGAGTCCAGGACCATATAATCTCACACATAGTTGGCAAGGATACTGCCATAGAGATGTGGGATGCTCTCGCCAAGCTATATCAGGGCACTTCCGAGAACCAGAAGATGTTCCTAGAGGAGACGCTGAAATGTATCAGGATGCAGAAGGGGGAAGGCATAGATCCCTTCCTCACCAGGATTTAGGAAGTCTGAGACTAGCTTGCAATGGTTGGGGCAGCACCTCAACCAACAAAGCTAGTGAGATTGGCACTAAATAGTGTCTCTCAGAAGTGGAAAGTATTTTTCCAAAGCATATTGGGCAGAGACAAGCTACCAGAGTGGGACAAGACGTGGGTCGATCTGCAGCAGCAGGAGTTGAGGCGAGCTTTGTTAAAGAGCTCCATCAGTGGCAGCAGTAGCAGCAAATCAAAGGTGGTGAAGGAGAGGGAAAATGTGGCCCTCACATCAAAGGGTCCCAGTTAGGGACACGGGGAGCAGAGAAAGAAGAAGAAGAACCTGTCAAAGGTCAAATGCTTCAGATGTGATGAGCTTGGTCACTACAACATGCAGTGTCCTCTAAGGAAGAAGGACATCTCGGAGAAGCAAGACCAACATGTAGCCTCTGCAGAAATCGATAGGTTGTCCTCCAAATTGGAGGAAGACTTTGCGATGTTCACAGATATACCTCCAAGAGTGAGGTGGGGAGATTTTGTACTGTAGTCCCAAAGAACTACAGAGACTGGGCAGGGTCCTTGAGGAATCCACTTCATGGATCATTACCTTGCTACAGGGGCCCATAGTATTCATTAGCAGGATGGATCAGTGGCAATTGATGCAGTCAAAGACCGAGTGACAGTTCCAAAGACTAGTAGCGACCAGATGCTGGGAAGGGCAGTGCAGAGTTGGCAGCAATGCAGATGGCACAATGCAGAGTCAGTAGCAGCGCAGATTCTTCAATGAAAGTGCAGATGCTAGTAGCAGTCAAAAACTCGAGAGACAGAAGCATCATACTGAACACAGTTGATTCAGTATTTTGGATGCTTTTCAGTTGCAGATGTTGCAGCGGTAGCAGCAAGAGATGAGAGGCAATTGCAGTACAAATGCAGAGTTGGCAGCAGTATAGCAGTGTCGGCAACAACACAAGTGTAGCATCAGAGTTGCACAGTAGTTGGTAGGCAGCAACAACTAGACATCAGCATCGCGACAGGAGATGATACAGAGACAAAGTGTTGTGGTAGGGTGCGCAACACTACAACGCATTCCTCACTAAGAGGGAGTGTTATTTTTTGTAGCATCAGATGTATTCTAGCCACGAAATTTGGTGGAGAGACTAGAATACATGAGATCTCCAAGACCCAGAAATCGTTTCTATAAATCCCACCTAGAAGTGACTTAATTAGATTATTAACCATTTTTTTAATATTTCCTAAGTCTAAACTTAGGAAAACTGGTTAATTAATCAATATTAATTATGACAAGGGGAGAATCATCTAGAAACTCACACAGATCGATTCCAAGATGATCCTAGCCACCGATTAAGTTTTAATCTTGGTCGTTGGTGCTCCAACAGTGGATTATAAGAGGAAGTCGATGGGCATTTGGAGAATACACTTGAAATCACCAGAAATTCAATTTCCTTGGCAGATTGATTTCCAGAGCTAGAAATCGAAGCAGTGAGGGGCAAAGAAAGTGAGTCCAGAGGATTGTGTCGGGATTGCTTGTGGAGGAAGGGTAATTCCCTTCAATAATTTTTCCCAGATATTCTTGTTGTTTGGATTGCCAGTTAAGCATCCATAGATGTACTCAGATTTTCATTGTTGCTTAGTAAAATAAAACCCTTATCTACTGCACCGGTTTTCCCGCATTGGGTTTTTCCGGGAACATTTGTGGTGTTATTTTTATGTGTGTGTGCTAGTATTTTATCAATTCCAGTGCTATTTATTTTCCGCAATTTTCTTTGTGAAGGTTGCAGTGTGTTTATTTCAATGTTGTCATAGCAATAAACTGAATAATTAATCTATCAGTTAGTAGAAATAATACCAGTTGCTGCAATAGGATTTCGTATTGGAATTTTCACAGAAAAAGCTTAGTGTAATAGCTTGTTGGAACTGGAACGAAAAAATCTACAAGATGGGATGGTTAGAAGTGATTTTCCAGTGGCCTGAGGAGGCACAGTGGCCAATTTACCATTTGCCCACATAAAAAGATATTTTAATTGAAATAAAAAGAGGGAAATGTGCTCAATGATTAAAATACTAATAATAAAGGAGTTTCTAGAGGGGTCCATTAGACCTATAAAAAGAGGAGGAGGAGGCCATTACGGGATACCTTGGATTTCATCTTTCTGCTTGTATGAGAGGTTTGATAACTTGGTTCTCTACTTCATTTGTAGCCCCAGGACAGAAACCCTCGGGTGATTCAGTAAGATTGGGCAAGTACCCATCTACCCTTAGTGAATTCATCCAGAATTCACATGAGAGCTTAGCAATGGCATTTTTGTTCAGTTTTGGAGGGCCAGCACAACATTGGAGTAGATTCTTGAGGCCAGCTTCCCATCTCAGCTATGTTTGTTATATCAGCATGTAAACCCTCATTTATCTATTATAATCAAAGTTGAGATTGTTCCTATTCATCTTCTTGTTCTTTTGTCGTATTCTATTGGTTATATTTTACCTATGTTGCACGGGGACCCGTCCCCCCAAAAATACTCATGTACCCTGCGTTCTCGCGTTCCGGGGACTTTTGGACCCTTAGGAAACGTCCCCAAATTGTTTGTGTTAAATTTGGTATGTTCTATACTTAAGAGCAATTTACTTCAAATTTCTTATTAGCCCAATATCAATTTCCAGATTATCAAACACATCAACATCATAGTAAAATGCAGATAGAACATAAACATAAACAGTAGAAGACAAGCCAAGAGAAGAGGACACAAGATGTGGCACCAGCCAAGGGCAAACCCCAATGTAGGGAAACCCTTGATCAATTCTTCTTATATTCTTCAATAATTCAGCACAGAGAGAGAGATAGTACAAATATACAATTCTGATATTTTATGACAGCAACAGCAAACCCTAACCAGCAAAGTCAAAGCTGGTCAAACAGGTCAGATTTGACCTCCAATCAGCTCGGTCATCAACCCAAACAACTCAGCCTCCAACAGCAAGGAGAAGCAGCCCAAAAACAATCTAGAAATCACAATCAAACTTCGGTCAACTGCAGTCAGCCCTGTGGCCAGCCCTAGCACAGTAAATGCTGGTCAACGCAGGGTCAAGGAGGGGTCCAGAAGGCTGTCCAGAACTGCCGCCTGCCAAGGAGAGGCAGCCTAACCCAATTCGCACTCAAAGAGAGATGATGTTGTCCAAAACACAGTCCAAAAACCCTCTTGCCACTTCGGTCAAACCCAGTGAACATTGTCCTAGCAGAAAACAGAATTCATCCTTCCACACCTGTGAGAGATACAACTCCAAAAATGTGTGCCCAAACAAGAGAGGAGAGAGAAACGAATGAGAGGATGAGATGGTGAAATGAAGCCGTGAGGTCTCCTCCTTTTATAGCAACGTTGAGGTTAAGTTGGGGGTGAAAAATAACTAATTTGCTTGCTGGCCGACCTTGACAAATTGTCAAGAATATAAATAAATTCATATCTCCATATATACATGTCGAAATCGGATGATCTTTAGATCAATCCTACACCTCTCGGAGAGAGGAATCCAAGAAAAACATCAGTTGTCTCAAATAAGGCGACCCACATGGAGTTTGGCCCTAGTTGCCAATTTTAATAGTTTGGGATTCCATTGGGGACTTGCTAGCCGTCCCCAAGACGTTCTGAACAAATTTCAAGGATGTTCCAGACATATTTCAAGGATGTTTTTGGAATATTTCAAGGGTTTTTCGGCATATTTTAGGGATGTTTTGGGAAGGTTTTAGGGATAATCCAAGCACAGAGTTTCAATTTTGACAATCTTGGACTTTGATGATTGGACAATATGATCATTTTTCCCATTCATTTTTTTTGGAATGCATTAAATCTAAATTTTGTGTAGAAGTTGCAGCTCAAAACATGGGTTTTGTATGATGGGTTTCATTTTGGATTTCTAGTGATTTAGATATTGGATTTTCAATGGTAAAATTACAAAAAGTACCATCATGTCAAGAAAACAGAAAATACAATGTTTTAAAAGGATGATCCTTGTGGTTATTTTTCTTGTTCTTTCTTAGGATCATCTCAGCTTTTACATATTGTATGTGGGTTTCGAGGACTCATTCAAGTTTAGTGCTTCCATCATCCCAACCCCAAGCATTGTGAAAACATTCAGATAATTGTGAATTGGATTGAGTACCAACTGTTTAAATAAATTCCTATTCAATCCCCTTCTTAATCTGAAATTTGAATTTAATATCATTAGAAAAACAACTTATTTTATAGTGGTTTTCAACACAGCTATAAAAGTTTTCAAAACCTATTGAAAAGGGAATGCATTTTGTGTTTAACATAGTCATCATTAACAAGAAATATGAGGAAAAAAAACTAATATAAAGACAGTTCCCCTTGGTAGATTGTTCAAGGACCTTATTACAAATTTAAAGTAGTTACACTTAAGTTTGCTAAAGCTAAAGCTCATGTCTAGTGGCCAATAATGGAATCTCACTCAACCCCTTTTCAAATCGTTTGAGATTTTAATTAAGATTTTAATTCACTAGTGTAAGGGTTGTGCATAATACTAGCTTGAAACAACTACAAATGTTAATATTGAATTTTTGCATATATATATATATATATTGTCGTCCCCATCCCCCCGTCCCCTGAAAATTTGGGGGTGCACTCTAGCCGTTCGGGGGACTCGTCCCCCCGTTCCCTCGTCCCCAAAACCAGTGCAACATAGTATAATTTTACATGTAATATTATGTTAAATGAATGAGAATTTTATATGGAGCATTTGTTCAGTTAAATTTTGGGAAGTTGCAAAAATTTCAGTTTGGGATATTACATTCCACTGGATTTCATAATGACAAATTTGCATGGGTTAAGTTGTCATTGGCAGGATTTTATCATTATTATTTTTATTTTTATATTTTTAGAGACTAGGAACCCTATGTTAGGGACCCTGACCTACCCCTGTACTCAATGAATTTCCCTAAAATTTTGGAGTGCTCCCACACATCCCCCATGTGCATTTCCCCACTCTTCGCACCCCGTCCTGGAAACTTGGTGAAACATGGGTTTTTACTGCTATACAAGTCTCCATCACAAACTAATTGAGAATGTTCTCAATATAATTCTTTTGAATCGGCCAGATCTTTCTATTTTTCTGCTTTTTTTACCTTTATGTAAACAATAATGCACTCCGCCAAGATATCTCATATCAGATACTTTGGACAACAAGGGATTTGTGTGTGTCCCTTACTAACTCTATATTGTTACCAATCAAAAATATATCATCCACATAGAGCCAAAATAACAAACATATCACCTTTTAGAATAAACACAATGATCAACAATACTTCTAGAAAAACCTTTCCCAAACACATCTATCAAATCTTTTGTACCTTTCCCTTGGGGATTCTTTCAGTCCATCTAGTGAGCTTACACACCAAGTTCTTGCCTCCTACTACCAAGCCTTTTGATTGCTCCATAAATATCTCCTGCAAGCACCCATGAAAAAATGTTGTTTTGACATCCATTTGTTCTACTTCTACATCATAGGTTGTTGCTAAAGCCAACAACATCTTAAACGAAGTCATTTTGAAAATCTCCTAGTAATCTATTCCTTGAAACTGAAAATATCCCTTTGCTACCAATCTTGCTTTATATCTCCCCATGGTTCCATCAAACTTAAAATTCTTTTTAAATACCCATTTGCAGCCAACAGCCTTCCAATCTTATGGCAACCCTTCTAATACCCATGCTTTGTTTTGTTTTGGAGATTCATTTCTTCGTTCATTGCCTTTATTCCTTCCACACTTTCAAGACAATTTAGAGCCTCTTCCACATTTTTAGCATTCTCACCAATGGAAGATAAACCACCAAAACAAACAAAATTTTTGCTACTATAACCATATCTTTCAGGTTGATTCCTAGCTCTCTTGCTTCTCCTAGGTTGTTGAGTTCTTCTGGCTAACTCTCCCCATTTTGCATTGAGTTCCTTTAATGCAACCATGTCCTATACTGGAGTTAAACTAGACTATAGTTGTTCCAATGGGATTAGATATTGTGTTGTCAGCTCTTGGCTTGATCATATGTCAATTCTACTTTGTTTTGTGTTGCTAGCACTTATGATGAAAAAGTATGAATGTTTCTCAACCTAATTCTGCTTCCCTAATGATGGAATGATGCTTCACCACACTTTGCAACACCACTCTTTCATTGAGTTGCTCCTTTTGTTATTCAACTTCTCCAAGTTCCTCTTCTCTACAAATGACATCTCGACTATAATACTCTTGTGCTCATCTAGAAGCCATAACTTGCATCCCTCGACTCCAACAAGCTCTCTATATCTAACCAGCCTAGATCCATCTTAACTGTGGATCTACCAAGAGCCAAGAGGGATCAAATCCCTTGAGGTGCAAACCTCTTTTAGAGTGAAAAGAGATTTGATCCCAATTGGTGCTTGGTATATCTTGAATTAAGATGGATTACCATTGGCAAAACCATGGTTTGGCAAAACTTGGAGCCCAAAAACAGCCAACAGTAAATTGACTATTTTACCTCAATTTTAGGTTAGTTATTAATTTTATTTTTTATTTTTATGTAATTTGACCGAGTCAAAATTTTGACATTATAGGACAGGACATTACAACATCACTTCCATACTCTGCTAGAGAGCGCCTCTCGGTGCAATGAAGTTATGAAAACACTTTTTCGAATTTTTACCAATTTTTTTCCCATATTTCTTAGGTACATGCATATAAGGGCCATAACCAAAGAGTCCAAGCTTCCTTTGGTGTTCTGTCACCCAAGGCTAAACTAAGTAACAAATTGACCAAGTATCAAGCTGTTCCAATTGCTTCATCCCAAAAACCTCCAATCAATTTTGCATCAAACATCATGCACCTTGAATTCTCCACTAAAGTTAGATTCATTCTCTCAACCACTCCATTTTGTTGTGGAGAATATGGTGTTAATTGTGCCTTCCAATCACATGCATTTCATAGAATCCATGAAACTACTCCAAGCAATATTCCCACCACTGTCTTCTTACACTTTTCACCTTTCTATTGGTTTGTTTCGCCACCTGTTAATCCTAGTAGTGTCTCTTGCTACTGAAGGGCTAAGATCCAGTAAGACTCAATCACACTGATCTATTACTAAATGTTTCATGGCATGATCATCGATCAGAGGGCCTTTTATATTCAGTTTCATCAGATTCCAGAAAACTGTTATTATGGGCAGTTCTGTTTTTTCTGATATTCAATCCAATGCAGGCCCACACATCAAACTTGACTATATTTTCTTGATCCTAGTGAGAAAGCAAGTCCAATAAGACCATTTTCACTCAGATCCAGAATGGCACATTTTACTCTAGTTTTATTCTTTTTGCTTTTTTGTAACTATGGGCTAGTATGTCATTTGGCCAAAATTTGTACTTACGTTTTTTTTTTTTTTTTTTTTTGAGAAGATTGTCTTTTTTAGGCACGACTATAATTAGTAATTCAAAATTGTATGTATTTGGCAGGTGCAGGTACTAGTCATGGTTCCTAACTAGCAACAGAGAGGTGGTCTATGTTTCCTTTGCATGTAAAAGTGAGTTTGTCTATCAAGGCAACACTTGGCATGGATCTGAATCATCTGTTGATTTCTAAATTACGGATCTGATTTTAATTCCTAACAATTTTTAGAACCCAAAAAAATTATTTCTGCAATTACTTAATAAAATATATTGGAATTTTTAACTCAGAAAATTAAATAGCGGAAGCAAACACAAGAAATCAATCAAAAAAAAAAAATCTCCTCCAGTTGATCTTCATGTTTGATTATTTGAACAACGAAGCTCCCTAACTAGAAATTGGCCCACAGAGAAAATTACAAAAATCATTACAACAAATAAACCTAGCAAATCTGCCCTTGAGAAATCCAATCTGCACCACAAAAGGTTGTACAACTTACGCATAGCTCAACCCATCACACAGGCAACCCTGCGTTAGCTCCTAAACCTCCCCTCACTCCCACTTGTGCAGCCCCTGCAAAACTTGTTCTTAAAAATTAGTATGGCCTCCTTGCTGAAGAGCCTCCACTCAATCTCCTTCACCGAAATTTTCTTCTTGTTGTTGCACACTTCTCTTTCTCCTTGGCCTTTGAAAAAAGATTATATCTCAAATCTCTGTCAATTGTTGTCTTTCTTTTCTCCTTAGGCTTGCTTTCATAATTTCTCATTCAGCTAAATCCCTAGCCCTAATCTCCAAAGTGATGGATGGCTAGGATTAAATCCTAACCCACATGAGATCAATGGTTGAGATTAAAACAAATTCACTAATATAATTACAATTACATTTCCTTAGTTTTCCTAGCTCACACCAAAGTGTAGTCAGATGTTGCTGCTGAAAGCCAAACTCTGACAGGATCTGACGAAGCCACAGGGCTTTCTTACTAGCTTCTACGGCGCCACGATACTCTACTTCTACGGAAGAAAGAGAAATGGCACTTTGTTTCTTGCAAGCCCATGTAATAGGTCCAGAACCAAGAGTGAAGACATAACCTGCAGTAGGCTTCCGATCATCAGGGTCACCAACCCAATCGGAATAAGTGAAACCAACCAATAGAGGAGATGCGTCTGCACTGTAATGAATCCCAAACTGAATTGTACCTCGAAAATAACGAATTATTCTTTTAGTTGCTTTCCAATGACTTTCATGTGGGTTTTTCATAAACCGAGCAATAAGGCCAACAACAAAGGAAAGGTCGGGAAGGGTATGGGTCAAATACAAAAGTTTTCCTACAAGCTGACGGTATAAGGTAGCATCAACTTCAGGGGAAATACAAGTGACTGAAAGTTTGGCTCCAGACTGAAAGGGAAATGCCTGTGATCTTCTATGCTACTTTCACATGGAAGACTGTAAAAGGGAAATACCTTCCTTGGATTGCAAGACTTGAAGACTAAGAAAATAATGCAAGTGTCCTAAGTCTGTCATTTCAAACTTCTTTTTAAGGCTAGACTTCACATGGTTTATAAGGTAGGGATCACTACCAGTAAGGATAAGATCATCAAGATAAAGAACAAGAATGATAAGAGACTTAGCCGCTTTCTTGGTGTAGACAGTATTGTCAGAATGACACCTAGAAAAGCCAATATCTAAAAGAAAGCTATCCATTTTGGCATACCAAGCCCGAGGGGCTTGCTTGAGACCCTAAAGGGATTTCTTAAGCCGACATACAAGGCTGGAGTCTGTTTGTATAAAACGAGTATAGGTTGTTCCATATAGATTTCTTCATGCAAGTCCCCATGCAAGAAGGCAAAATTAACATCCATCTAATGGACTTCCCATTTGAAAGAGGCAACAAAGGAAAGAACAAGGCAGATAGAGTTCATTTTGGCAACATGAGAGAAGGTTTCAGTATAGTCAATGCCTTCAACTTGTGAAAAACCCTTAGCAACAAGACGAGTTTTATGTTTATCAACTTTACCATCTGGTCCATACTTCGTTCTGTAAATCCATTTGCATCTAACAAGTTTTCGTCCCTTTGGAAGAGGAACAAGACCCCATGTATCATTTGCCAATAATGAATGATATTCTTCATTCATAGCTACATCCCAATCTGGATGGCCTGAAGCTTCTGCAAAGGTGTCAAGATCATAATTCGTTGAAGCTTGAGCCAGTAAAGCAGAGGCTTTATCGAACTGATAACGTGTACGTCGCTGATCTATAGGATCACCTGCAAGAGCACCTGCTACATCCCAAGTAGCACGGACCCATTTTGGAAGCTAAGGAGCTGAAGGAGGATCCTGAGAAGGTGGGGGAGGATTGTCATCCTCGCTGTCATCATCTGAAGAAGAAATATTTTTAGAAGTAGAAGGGATAGAGAAAGGTGGCACATCCGCCGAACTAGGCTCGTAGGCCGATATATTTTCATCAAACTTTACATCTCTTCTAATAATAACATTTTGAGACTTAAGTGGAATAAGTCTATATCCTTTGACATCTTCAGAATATCCAACAAAAATACATTTTTCACTCTTAGGTTCTATGGCTTTATGTTTCTCATCAAGAATATGGACCCATGCTTCACTTCCAAAAACACAAAAGTGACTTACATCTGGTTTAATTGAGCTCCATGCTTCTTCTAGAGTGATATTCTTTAAAACCTTAGTAGGACTGCGATTTACTATGTAATTAGCACAGTTAATTGCTTCTGCCCAAAAATTAAGACTAAGTCCTTTAGATTGAAGCATACAATTAGCCATTTACTTTAAGGTGTGATTCTTCCTTTCAGCTACACCATTTTGTTGTGGAGTATATGGAACAGTATGTTGCATTTGAATTCCATGCTCAATGCAAAAGTTGATGAATTTGTTGTTAACATATTCTCCGCCATTATCAGATCTTAGCTTAAGAATTTGATGTCCAGATTGTTTCTCAACAAAGGCCTTGAACGCCGAGAACATGTTAAATACTTCACTCTTGAGTTTTACGAAGTATACCCAAGTGCGTCTGGAGAAATCATCAATGAAAGTTAAAAAATACTTGTAGCCAGAGAATGAAACAACTGGAAGTGGAAGTGGACCACATAAATCACTATGCACAAGCTGTAAAGGGGTTGAGGCGTACCAAGAGGCACGTTTTTCAAAACTATCCCGGTGATGTTTTCCGAGTACACATCCAAAACAAACACCATCTCTGCAAGATACCATAGGAAGACCTGTCACCATATTTTCTTTACATAGATTTTGAAGGGAGCGATAGTTTAAGTGACCAAATTGCTCATGCCAAAGTTTGCTCACTTCATCATTATGAGCAACAAATACCGAGGGAAGTGTTGATAACCCAAAGTTGTTAAACTTATACAACGTTGTAGAATCATCAGCAATCCCAGTAGCTAAAATCTGTCTAGGATCTCTTAGGTCCTTAATTACAACATCATGAGGTGAAAATTCAACAGTTTTACCTTCCCCTGAATGAGTTATCTAATATACAGATAGAAGGTTGCAGGATAAGGTTGGAACACTTATAGTTCTTTGGTTCATATCACTATCTCACTCATAGTTCGATATCTGAAGCTGGAAGCTGAAAATGCGAAGTTGGTAAAGGGCTAGAAGAAGAGTTGGAAAGAAGTGTGAGTTTCTGGAGGAAGATACAAGACCTCAAGATCGAAATTTTGGGACAACTCTCACTCACTTCTGAGGCATAGTAAGGGAGATCAAAGTTTTTCGAGTATAGTCAAAGTTGTTGTTGCTGCCACTTGGTCAAAGCTGCTACATCAAAGTTGTTTTTGAAGGGTTATCATCTGCAAGAAGGATTCGGTTGATTTGGTGTGGAGGAAGTCTTCGTCTAGGTTAAGAGTCTTGGATTATCTCGAGAAACTATTGAAGGAAGAATTGTTCACTGGTTTTCCCCTAGATAGGGGTTTTGCCCTAGTTGTCCCCCTACATTTGTTGTCCTTGTGCTATTGTTTTGGTAATTGCTTGATGAACTAAAAGATAAAAGAATCACAAGTAATTATCTATATAAGAAAATCTTTCTGCCTTTCTGATTTTCTACCAGAACTAACCATTCGATCCACTCCAAAGTCCATGCCTTCCACACTACAATAATCCCAAATGAATTATCTATTAATAATTTTGAGGAGAATGCGCTTAACTATGAGTTGTCGCGGTCTTAAATAAAATCTTACATGACATATTCAAAAAAGCAATGGACCTCTAGATCACAATCAACTCTGGGCCTAAAACCTTGGTAATGATTCCAATTATACATTGTTGAGAATATTGCTCATGATTGTTTTCTCACTATTTCTTTGTGAACCTATGACAGGGCTCAACCCAAGGGGTTAGCTCAACCAGCTGTCACCAATATTGTTGGGAATCTGACTAGCACAGAGGCACCAAGTTCCTGGTTCAAATTGCCTTAAGTTAGGCACGGTTAGCTCAACCAGCTGTCACCAATATTGTTGGGAATATGACTAGCACAGAGGCACCAAGTTCCTGGTTTAAATTGCCTTAAGTTAGGCACATTAGTCTACACCGACAGATTTAGTAGGGTTGACACATCCACAAATGTGGGGAAGCATCCCTTAGGTTTCCCTTTGAGGAGTTTTCCTTTGGAAAAAAATAAACCTACAACAGGTCTAGCCTAACAAAATCCCAAGTCGCTTTATTAAATTCAGAGAAGAATCTGTCCAATTCTGGTGACCCGTCATCAGCCATTTTAAAGAGAAATATATACAGCTAATCCAACATCCACGACTGGTCATATAACTAGTCTAAGCATCAGATAACCTCTGCGGAACCACAACACAACCACAAAGGTTTGTAATGCCATGTTTTTCAATTAGGCCCTTGGGATTGCATAAAACAATTGTAATACTCAACAAATTCTTTCTCGATATCAGCCTGTTGGGTCAACCTCCGCACTTTGAATTTAATTTGCTTAAATATTTGCCAAGGCTTCTTTAGAGGCAAGCGCCTGAAGAAGTACTTATCTGTCTTCCGTCCGGAGCCAGTGAAATCTTGCCCTCAGCAAAGCTCCTCTGCCATGTCATATCACTGAATCTTTAATATGGTGCCAAAGCTTGCAGGTCCTAGGCAAAGGAGGTTGCCCCAAGCCTCGGGGCTAACATGTTCTAGTTATTCTTTAACAGCCTTTGTCTTGTTTCCTTCTGACAACCGGGTTCTGGTTCAGCAATAGCATCTTCCCACCAACTAGTCCATCCTTCTTATCCTCAAAGCCCATGCATTCACCAGACGAATGATTCTTCCGACAGGAAACATATATATAAAATAATAAATTATAGAAAACATATCTAATTGCTGCTAGTCGAACCCAAAATCAATGGATCAAACCAAACGACACAACTTTCTCAAGCCTTAAAATAAATGAGTGCCATATCAATGCAACAACTAACTAATTTAGTAAAGATAGCCGTTCCTCTGCACCAAATAGAGACTGCAACCGATCAAGAAAACTTTAATTGACGCTGATTTTTTGTGTGATCGGTGGGGAAGCTCCCATCTCAAAGGGCTGGTGTTCGATTCTGGTAAAATCGCACATCCAACCGCGCCACATCATTCCGCATTCCCGGTGAAATTAATAGAGAGAAATAACGAGGGCCGAGTTGGGGTTTATGTTACCAATCTTGCTCCTTTTAAGCTAAAACTTGAGGAATTTTAGTGCATAAGAAGCTTACCTGGACCAAATTGGTTACTGTGAATCAGCAGAGATCAACAGTCCGCGCATCCGGTGTAGAAAAACCGGAGGCATTCGCCCCCCGATATCGCAAATTGGACTTCACGGGACGTCCGGGAATAAATATGGTTGATGCAGCAAGGAAGTAAAAGAGTGAAAAGGAATTCGAAAGAGTGAAAAGGAATTTGAAAAGAACGATTTCGGCTCTTGGTCAGCAGATCGGTCACATGAGAAGCGGAAACGTGTTTGGTATTTATATATGAAAAAAAGGAATTTGAAAAGAACGATTTCGGCTCTTGGTCAGGAGATCGGTCACATGAGAAGCGAAAACGGGTTTGGTATTTATATATGAAAGGTGGGGGATTTTGTAGTGGAACATTCTTTTAAATCTTACAATTTAATCTTATTGTTGTAATTATGCATCTTTTATAAACATGGAGCAAAGAATTAAATATATCAAGTTAATATATATAATTAGTTTATTAAGGGGTAATCCCTTTGCGTTGAGGTTTAATTTTTATTAGGTTTTAAATTCAAAATTTATGGACAACGGTCATGGTTAATAGGCAAAAACAAAAAAAATTACGAAAAATTGAAAAATCACAATATATTAAATGGTATAGGGTGTATAGACTCGACTAAATTATATATAAGAAGAAAGAAATAAATAAATTATTTTAACGTCCACGAGGCTAAAAATAGTCTATGGGACAGATTGCTTCTTCATTTGCTTGATGTATTCAACCCTTTTTCTGTGAAGCTTCAAAATAAATGCTCCCAGCTTCTTGACAAACCCTTCGCTAAATAGATTATCCCAAGAGCTAGCTGTCAGCATATTTGCATAACTTTCTCAGTTGTCTTTGAAGACCTCACATTCTAAAATGAAATGTTTTTCTATTTCCACTTTTCCGGAAGAACAAAAAATGCATACTCTTTCCTCCCACACTTCCTTTGGCCTTTTCCAGCGCCTGTTTCAAAACAGAGTTGATGAGAATTAGTCCTTAACTGAGCAATAAGAATTTTGGCTCTCCAAGAAATACTGGCCTCTATGTATGCTTTTGGTTTATGACTATGAGTGGGATTAATCACTTCAATTTAGTAATTTTTTCTTTCTTCCTAGCTCCTTATCCCAAGTACGCTTTTGGAACTTTTCCATAACAAAAGCTTTTATCTCTTTGTTGTTTATGGAACACGCGTTCAAACAAATATCCCATTTACTAAGCCATTTGTTATTTTGTTGCATCCAAGTATTTTTGTACTGGCACAATCTATCATTAAAGACAACCTTACGCCATCTACCCTCTTCCATTTGCTCAAATTTTTTAAATACCTTATGATTCACACCATAGCAATTGCTTCAATAGGAGCAGTCCCTGTTTCACTTAACAAGATAGCATAAGGAACTGCACTTCTAATCTTAAATATGTTTGTAATCAAACGCTTCTAAATTTTCTCAATTTGTCTCCATTACATGTTGGATGTATTGCTCGCCCATAGTTCACAACCATAGAGAATCACTAAAATCACTAGAAACCCAAAAAGAGTTTGAGTGGTTTTCCAGTCCCATAACTCTGCCTCTCTACACCTATTTTGAAAAACATAAAATGCTTTCCAACCCCCCAAAGTTATTTTCTTTCTACAACCATTCCAGCTTAGATTTTTATTGAAGTCAATTCTAAGGTATTTGTAATCCGCAACTTCGTCCAGAATGTTGCCTTCAAAGTAGAACTTATGTTCGTTATGTTTTATTTTCTTAGAGAAGACCACTACTTTTGTTTTGTTGATATTTACAATCTCAAACGAATGTAAATCATTTTTCCAAATCTACCTATTTAAATTGACTCCAATCTACACAACCTAGTTTTAAAAAATAAAAACAAAAATTGTAAAATTACTCATTTTCTTTCCTTTTGTCAGGCCAGGTGGTAACTCCTCAAAATGAAATACTATATTCATTTTGGTTGTTCATTATCATATACATGAGGGAGCGACTGTTGAGTTTCATCTCCCGATGACTCTCTGTTTTCTCTATTATTTATTTGCACTATTTACAGTTGTTCACCCAATCCCTATGATTAGGTGTCAACATTCCCCCCCTAAATCTGAAGGGATGTTGGTAAGTCCAATCATCATTCTGAATCTTTCAAGCTTTTCTCTTCCAAGCGCTTTTGGTGCAGATGTCTGCAGTCTGCTCATTAGTGGAACAATGGCGAAGATGGATTGTTTTGGCCTCAACATGATGTCGAATCAGATGATATTTTGTATTGATGTGCTTCGTTCAATCATGGAACTTTGGGTTCTTGGCCAACTTTATTGCCGAGGTATTGTCAATCATGAGTGGAGTCGAATGTACTTCTTTTACCTGCAAATCTTCCAGAATTTTCCTGAGCCGCACAATTTCTTTTGTTGCCTCAGTTGTTGCCACATATTCTGCCTCTATTGTGGAATCTGTTGGAACTGATTATTTGCGTGATCTCCAGGAGATAGCTCCTGATCCAAGACTCATAGCATAACCTGAAGTAAATATCCCAATTTCTTTGTCTCCATAGAAGTCTGAATCAGAGTATCCAATCAAGCTGAAGTTGCCCACCTGTGTATACTTGAGTCCAAAGTCTTAAGTTCCCTTCAAGTACTTTAGAACTCTTTTTGTAGCATGTCCACAAAGCTTTTGCATAAACCTAGAGAGGATTCCAACAGCAAATGAAATGTCTGGTCTGGTAGTAGTCAGGTAGTTGAGACTTCCTACAAGTTGTCTATACTTTGTTGCATCCTCAAATTCTTTTCCTTCAATGGATGTGAGCTTTAAGTTTTGTTCCATTGGAGTAGTTAGAGGATTGCATTCAACCATGCCAAACCTGTTCAACAAATCTCCAATGTACTTCTTTTGAGAAAGGAATATGGACTTTGGATGTTGAGTTACTTCAATACTAAGATAGCAATGAACATAGCCCAAATCAGTCATTTCAAAACCTTTCCTCAATTCCTTCTTTGTGGATGCAATGTAGCTCTCATTGTTCCCTATCATCAAAAGATCATCTACACATACCATAAGATATACAACTATTTTGCCAAATTTCTTGACAAACAAAGTTGCATCATCAAGATCATAATGTTTGAAATTGAGTTTCAAAAGATGCTCAGTTAGTTTTTCATAACAGGCTCACAGTGCTTGTTTGAGGCCATACAAGGATTTCACAAGTTTGCATACTTTATGTTCATGTCCTTTCAGAGTAATCATTCAGGCTGGGACATAAAAACATTCTATTTTAGATCTCCATTCAAGAAAGCAGTTTTTACATCCATCTGATGGACTTTCCAACCGTTCTAAGCTGCTCGGGCAAAGAGTGTCCAGATTGTATCCCATTTTGTTGTGGGGGAAAAGTCTCCTCATAATCGACCCCTTCCTTCTGTGCAAAACCTTTTACCACAAGCTTGGCTTTGTGCTTGTCAAGTGAGCCATCAGCTTTATACTTATTCTTGTAGACCCACTTGCAGCCAATTGGTTTGATTCCCAATGGAGGATCAACCATCTTCCAAGTGTCATTCTTTATCAAGGAATCATACTCCTTTTGCATTGCTTCTTTCCATTCATCACGAGAAGCAGCTTCTTTGAAGGAAGTTGGTTCAAAACCTGTAGACAAATTCAATTCACAATCATAAGAAACATCCATATCAATAGGTGAATCAAAGTCATCTACATCACCTCCATTTTACCGGGTTGAATTTGTAGTTCCTGTCTTTCCAACCTCATCAGGATGAATACTTTCAAGTGTCTTTGTCAGCCACTTTGGGGGACCTTTCTGAGATGGTCCAGACTGCTCAATTGACTGAGTTGGGACTGAATCAAGATTGAGTCTCCCAATTTTGTCAATCACATCACTCAAAATATCATCTATTGTTGGAGTTTCATGCAGGGGAGGGAGTGCTTCAAAATAAGATTCCATGGGTTGATCTAGTATAGGAATCCCCCTTCAAGATGTGGAATCTGATTATCAAATTCTTCAAATGATTTTGCATTTGCGAATCTATCCAAGCGATCAAGTTGTTGCTCAACAACCTTGTCAGTTTTGGATGATTCAAGAAAGATTACATCTCTAGATACAACAAACTTTTTATTGACTTCATCATAGAGACGGTATGCTTTGGAGGTGTTTGAATGCCCCAAGAATATACACTTACGACTTCTTACACCAAGTTTGTTTCTATGTACCTTTGGTATCAAGGCATAACAGGTGGAACCAAAGACCCTAAGATGTTTTATCGAAGGAATGTGTCCATACCACATTTCATAACTAGTCTTGTTTCTAATAGCATTAGATGGACATCTATTCTTTACATATACAACACATAGAACTGCATCAGCCCAAAACATCAATTTTATATTTTTGAAAAACATCATGGAGCGCGCCATATTTAAGATTGTCCTATTCATTCTTTCAGCTACTCCGTTCTGTTAGAGATTATAAGGCATAGTTGTCTGATGCTTGATCCCATGTTAGCGAAGATAGTTTTCAAATTCATTTGAAGTGTATTCTTTTCCATTATCAGTGAGAATAGAGTCAATATGAGATTGTGCATCATTTTCAATCCATGTAAGAAGGCTCTTGAATGTTTGAAAAACATAAGATTTGTTCTTCAATAAATAAACCCAACACATTCTGGTGTAGTCATCAATAAATGTCATCATATATTTATTTCCATTTGCAGAAGGAACAGGCATTGGACCACATAAATCTGAATGAATGAGTTCAAGTTTTCTATGTGCTCTGGAATGTGAATTATGAAAAGACTGTTTTTTATGCTTTCCTAGAATGCAAGCATCACATTGCTTAAGTTTCCTATGAATTGTAGGCAAACCAGTAACAACATTTTTCTTCAACAAGCGGAGGCTGTCATAGTTCAAGTGTCCAAATCTAGCATGCCATAATAAACTTGATGGAAATGTACCTTCTTCATAATGAGAATTTGTATGAGAATTTTTGTGCACGAGCAGAGGTACCCTGCAGCTTGAGAAGCCTTTCTTCTTCTATCCCCGTCATGACAAGTGAGTGGTCTGATGCTTTTCTCACCTCAACCTTGCTATCAAACATATGAATGGAGTGTCCTTGCTGGCGGATGTGGACCAAGGACAACAAGTTTCTCCTCAGCTATGGGAGATATAAAACATGATGCATAAGAAAGCCTGGAAGACCAGGCAATTTAAGCCTGATTGTGCCAAGCCCTGATGGCTTGAGTTTTGATTTGTCTGCAAAGTATACTGCTCCATCAACATTGTCAATAAATTCTTCAAAAAAATATCTTATAAAAGTCACGTGGCAAGTTGCTCGTGAATCAAGCAACTAACCATTTTTCCAAGAAGCAAGTGAAGCATTAAGTAGGTCTTCATTTACTCCAATATTACAGTGTGCCACCACATAGTGAGCGGATTCAGGTGCTTTACCTTTCTCTTTGTCATTAGTTTTATCTTTGGGTTGGTTTCTTTCCTGCTCAATTCTGTCCTAAGGCAACTTGCATGTGGATGCATCATGTGATCCATCTCTTTTGCAGCGTATGCAATGCAAATGTGACCTTTTTTCCTTGAGAGTGTCTGCCTCTGAAATTTCTTCCTCTTCCTCTTCCACCACCTCTTCCTCTGGAATAATCTTGAGCAATATTCTTCTCTCTATGTGTAAGACACACAACCCCTTCAAAAGACGGAGGAGCTGTCTTCTTCCCAAAATCTTTCTCTTTTTCAGCAATTTTTTTCGCAAGGGAGTCAAAGGTAATATCTTTGAGGTTTCCATTTGCTTGCAATGACTCAAGATAATTTGAGTAAGTGGAATAAAGTGCCTTGAGAAAAGCTATTAGAGGAGTGTCCAGTTCAACATTAGTGACTTTGATATCATGCATAATAGATTTTACTTCTGATGCAAGCACAAGAGGATCATTGTTTTGTAATTCAAGGCTAAACAATTTAATCATGAGTTGAACAACTTCAAGTGCAGAGTGTGAGTCATAGAGTTCCTTCAGTTTTTGTAAGGCTTCAAAAGCATTTGAAAATGGCGAAATCTGGTGACTCACCTCTTCATTTACTGATGCTGAAATCAATGCATAAGCCTTGCTATTCTTATTTTCCCAAATGGCAAATTCCTTGTACGAGATAGGTTGTTTTGGTTCTTTGTCTCCTTCTCCAGCACATACTCCTTTCCACAACTCATTAAAAAATGGAGTGTGTTTGATCTTTCGTGACCATTCTGGATAGTTCTCCTTGCTACTGAGAACCACTCCCACAATAGATATCAATGAATGCATTTTAAAAATCTGTGTACTGTAAAAAAAAATTACTTCTACTGCTAATTCATAAAAACTGCAGTTTTGGTGGTATAAAATGCAGTTCTAGTGTAAAAATTACAATATGATGTATAGGGTAGAGGTATTATATGGGGAGGGTATTAGGGGAGGGGTTATATATAGGGGCACACATTATATTAAAAAATATTGTTGTGTCGTTGGAATGCAAGGCACAAATCCCCAAAATCAAACTGAGATCTCAAAGTTGGTACTCAACAAATCAGCGTTTAAATCCCAACCACAAACCACCCAGCATACAATACAACCACAAAATACAAAGAAATGGGATGGAACACTGTGGTATGGCGGTATGGATGCAACTATCATACAATTAAAATGTAGGTATCATAAACTTGGGCAGCACCACCATTGATAGACAAATCCACGCTTCCGCTGCGCTTCGTTCTTGCGACGATCTGCTTTCTCAAAATCATTTGGGAAATGAAGAATGCATCTGATTTGGATGATGCAAGGGCTGGTGAATTAAGGATTTTGGAGGCATTTGAGAAGATTGTAATGTTGAGGTATGGGGCAATAGCTGAGGTTCCTTATAAGGAAAATGCTTCCATTAAAGAACAGGTGCAAAATTTTCTTAATAAAAATAATATCCTATAGTGTGTTGTAAATATTCAACATGAACGCGAGTTGGAGCAGGAAGAAAATTAAAAAGAAGTGCAGCAACTAAGACAACTTGTTGCTCAATACCAAGAGCAGGTTCGAACGCTAGAGTTGAATAATTATGCGTTGAAACTACATCTACGTAAGACTAAGGAAGGAAGCTCAATGCCTGGACGTTTCCATCCAAATATTTTTTAGGAAGACGCTTGAATCAACATTTTTTTCTTTTTTGGCAATGGGGAGTGATACCTCAACTACGCCTATGGAGGAGTTGCCTCACATAACCAGCCAAACGTCTGCAACAGTTGCCAGAGAGGGGAAGACCTGCGGAATGGTTATCAAATTCTTGACAGAGGCACACCTGTGGAGTAATTGCAAGAGGTCAGTTCTACAAAATAGGTAGAATATAGGCAGAATAGGGAGAAGGGAGTTACAATGCAGAGAGGGAAGCCAAAAATGACACTGGCTCTAATACCATGTCAGGCCAGGAGGTAACTCCTCAAAATGAGATACTATATTCATTTAGGTTGTTCATTATTATATACATAAGGGAGTGCCTATTGAGTTTCATCTCCCAATGACTCTCCATTTTCTCTATTATTTATTTACACTATTTATAGTTGTTCACCCAATCCCTATGATTAGGTGTCAACACCTTTTATTATACAATGATTTAAATTTAAATTATTTAAAGTTTATTTTAATATTAAATAAAATTTAATATAAAATATATAATATAAACCATTTATCTCATAGATAAATATTTTTCAAAATAAAAAATAATTTATATTAAAAGTAATTTTATTCGAATATACATATGAAAACATATATATTTAATTGTTAAATCATTAGAGAAAGTTTTTCTAAATGATATAAAGACATTACAAGGATGGAACCCTTCCTCTTTAAGGGGAGGAATTTTGCCACTAACCAATCCATACTCAAATTCAAAAATACAAGGAAATCAAACGAAGAGTTATGCAGAAAGGAATTATCCACATTAAGGTAAATAGATAACTCGTTGTTCTATGAAGAAATGTTTTAGAAGCAAAAATTAACGGTAAAGTGTAACTCACCCCCCGCACAGACACACACACACACACATATATATAATTACGTTGCTATGGTCTCATTACTTTGTTTAAGTCTCAACCCTTTAGTCTACGTTAAGAAGATGGGGTTATCAAAATTTGTTTTCTTTCAATCACCTTAAACTTGTTTTTTGAGATCACCATCATCCTTTCTTCGTTAAGAGCTTTCCAACGAAATAAATTTGATCCAATTTTGAGCTCTCGACACAAAGTTATGGCCATCAAAATGTTTATACTTCTTAGTGTCATGACAACATTTGTACCATCCACATGTAGCATACACATGGCATTGTTTTACTCATTCGTTACCACCATGTAGTGTTATGTCACTTCACACATGGCAAGTTGCAACACATGTCACCATTGTACTTTACCACATCAATAATTCAGACATGTGCCCTACCAAGTCAAGGTTTGAATTTGGCTTATCATTTTCCCTCCACTTCGGCTTTTCTCTGCTGGATGGTGTTGTTATTGATGTCAACCTTGGGGTTTGACTGGGTTTTACTTTTACTAAAACACCAGTCATTGATGTCAATTTGTTAATGAACACTTCCTAGTAATTGTCGACTACATCAAGTTGGCAACTACATTGTTGGATGGTTGAAAATCCAAGTCCTAGGGTTTGGGTTCCCTGGACTAAGGGTGTACCCCAAATTTGTCAAGGGTCTTTGAAGTGGAAAAACATTGGATTTGTGTTGGAGATCCATATCATTGGATTCTCCTTGAAAAGATATTTCTGACTATTTGTGGAATGCCACATAAGTCCTCCTGGTTTAAAAGATATTCCCTTTTGAAGTTAGGAACTCCCATTGGTGAGCTAGAACCCCATAGAAGTGTCACTTAGGTCATTTTCGTTGTTTGTGGGCATCTAAAGTTAGGCATAAGGTTTCTTGCCATAACTTGTGAAAGAATCACCTTAAGAAAAGTAATTGCAAGTGTCACACACTCATAAGACACATATAGGGGCAATTATCTCACTAATAAGGTAAGTGGGTGTCACTTACGGTTTAACGTAACTAAGTAAGGTAACTATTAACAAATTGATATTATTAAAAGGAAATATGTTTAATCTCCTTAAATATCTCCAACATTTACTTAATGAGGCCTTCTCCAAACACTATAAGAACTGCCCTAATGTCTTTAACGTCTATCTCTTCTCTTTAAAGGTTTGCTTGGGACATAAGCTAATATACTAATTAGTTAAGGAATAGTTTTTAAAAGTATTATTAATCCCTTATCTACTCTAACGACTAGTCTTATGAAGCCCCTCCTAAACTAAAGACTAGTCTATAAAAGGGAGACCTACCCACTCTAAACCTTATCGATTCTCAACAATTTATCTTGTCTTTATCTCTGAAATAATTTGTATGCCTAAGGAAAACAACAAAGTTCTTAAGAGCAGTGAGGGTTTTTATTTAAGCAGCAAGTTTAGGCTTTTATTAAGGATTTGTTGGTATTCACCTTGTTCGAAGAACGAAGGTGCCTTTTTCTTGTAGCTTTTAATAGTAGGTATGTTTTAAACTTCGACCTCCATTTCTGGTAGTCCATCACAGACCCTGACTTCGGCCTCTTTAGATTAACTTCGGACCTGTGGAATGGTGTCAAGGTAAGGGTATTTAAATTTGTGTTTCTTTGGTGCAATAAGATTCGTTGGGATGTCCTCAATTATAGGTTGAAAACCTTGAGGAACCTCCCTCTTGCGATAGTCCTAAAACAATTGTTTTATTTTTATGATTTGGAAATCCGTTTGGGTAAAATTGTTGGTTTTTTGAAGCTCCTTCTACAAGGCACAAAGGGTCTTTCACCCGGTTTATAATTCGCTTTTACTAGGGCACATAAAACTACATATCTGACCTTGGAATTGTCCCCAATATCTCTACGGTTACAACATTTTTTTGTGTTCTACCTTGAATATGGTACTCATTCTCTACTACAAAATTATGTCATGACATTATTTCCTTGATTTATTTAGTTCAAACCTTCGGAATTAGAGGAGAAGGCTCAATCCTCGTTAGAAAGGAAGTTTGTTCTCCTACAATTGTCACTATATGACATTGATTCACACCATAAGACATTGAGAATAATCTCATGTTAAGTTAAATAATTTAAAGAACCAAAGGTAGTAGCCCAATCATTGAATTTGAATTTTATTTTTGTGCATCTTGTTAACAGACCTCTAATTACAATTCTGAACCAAAACAGAGTGCCATAATACTTACCTTGTGTGGCCCTACAACAATGATATGTGTATCAAATTTGTGGATAACAGTGCACATGCACAGTGAAAGAAGCAGGTGGATACAGTCATGAAAGAATATAGGGACATCTTCTCCTCACCCATACGGGTATTGTTGCACTATCACATCAAGCATTCGTTCGATCTGACTCCCAGAGCACCTCTATCCAACATGCCGATATATCGCTACTCCAATGTGAAAATCCCAAGTACAAGCAGTGACATGATCAACATCGGGTGCCACACAAGTTGCAGGTGGGTGGCAAAGTCTGGTTGCATTTGCAGAAATAATGCCTTACAAGAGCCCATCAGAAGCTCAGACCACTCTGATATGGTCCTTACACCATTACCAAGGTTGTGGGAAATAATGCTTTGGAGCACAACATTCCCCCATTCCACCATTCAGTGTGGACCACCCTCGACCATGCTTCCCACCATTACTGGATACATCAGAGATTGCAGAACAACTCACCAGGAACCAAGTTCAGCAGAAGTTTCCCCATCTCATGGAGGCACTCAACGCAATGGGGAACATTGCTTCCTAAGGGGGGAGGAATGATCCAAGTGGATGTTGGTGGCCACTCACCTATCCCACTTGGACCCCCACAACTGACTCTTTCAGTTTTCCAGTTTCCTTAATTGTAGCACAATTTACTATGTTTGGTAGTTTTTCGGGTCCTGAGCTTTCAGAGCCGTTTTGAGGCCCTAAACGACATTTTTTTGGGAAAATGGGGGCCAACAGGGGTTATAGACTAAAGTTTTCCATTTGAAAGTTTTAATCCTCGGATAGATCTTTCTAGTGAGGTGTTGTGCGCGTCAAATGAAGATCGTATGCCAAAGTTATGACCCGAGGAAGTTGATGTACCAATTTGCCCAAACAGGGCCCATAGTTTGGCGCTTCATCTCCTAGGGTTAGGTTTTTGGATGTTTAGGGTTTTCCATTGTTTCTCAACAATAAATAGGTGTTCGAGCCTCATTATAACATAGTTCAAAGGCATGTAGCTGCCACATCTCTTCTAAAATATAAGCTACCATCGCCCGAGCTAGTTTCATTTCCATTTTGTTTGTAAGCATATCTCATTATTTGATATTAATGAAAGGAAGTGTTATTTTTGTTGCATCTCTGTATTTATGGCTATATTTGTAATTTGTTTCATTCCTGTTTAAATTTGGATCACTTATTTACCCTACAGTGATATGATCTTGAAATTCGACTATACTTAACTGAGATATCGTATTTGACTAAGTGCGATACATTGACATATTGACATGATGTATTGATCTTGACATTGATACATTAGCAGTACATGTACTCAATGTCCATTGACATTGACATTACACACAGACCATGCAGTAAGATAGACCTTCAGCATATAGACTTCACAATTGTTTTTGGCATTGATATATTGACCTCAAGCTAGTACCAACATTAGTACAAGAACCTCCTAAGATTGCAGTAGCTAGATAGTGATAGTAACATGTCCTAGTGACTTGATATATTGACACATGGGATAGTGAGTTAATACTTAGATATTGATGTGATGTCCTAACTTTGGCTTAACCTATCATGACTAAGTAGGTGGACTATGATTTCTATGTATAACTTGTTATAAGATTAATACAGTAGGTTGAAGACAAGTGAAATGCTAGTTGACCTTATCACAACACTTCTAAGGATAACAATGTATTGAATGATCATTCACATAATGTCTTGTCATACAAACTCACATGACCTATTGGCTTAATACCTTGACAAATAATTAACACTTAGATTGGATTATATAATGCATTGATGTACTTTTGATATCAGTGACAACACATGTTGTATCCATTGGCATGTGGCATCTATGTAACAATATTGCAGTTGGTTTGTGACAACATTATTGAACATTGATATACGTGATTGCAGTTTGTGAAGTTACATAAGTGGCTCCAGGGTATTGACTATCTTTGTAGTAGTGATTACACATATGTTGGTAACCCTCTTTGGGTCAAGCTTGAGAGGATTGGTTGTAGGTCATAGGGATGACCTGAGGCATCTTGGTTTGTGCCATCATTTGATAGCAATGTCAATTATTTACAACAACATGAGCAGTTTGGAATAGTGTGACAGTGTGATATGTTGATTGTTTCATGAGCATATGATGCTTATCTTTACATGAGCAGTGACAATGATGTGCAGTTTAGCAATGGCAGTGATCACTGATTAGTGATGACATGTTGTATAGCGGTTAGTTGACTTGACAACGTCCGTAGTGAAGCCCTGATGAGAAGCTTCGTGCAATGACCAATGTGGACAATATTGTGCAGTGTGGCCAATGACTACCAGGATTTGACAAGTTATAACAATATCTTCTTTACAACATTCTTTTATTAATTTAGAACACAGGGGGATCGAGTCTGAAATTTGTGAAACATGGCCTGCCTGTTGATTGGGGTGGTAGGGTGGTGCAAGGCAGGTGATTGGAGTCACCTTCAGGTTGTGGCCTGAGAATAGTTCAAGGCGACAGGGTAGTGTTAGGGCAGGTCATAGCCTGCACAGGGCGTTGTGGCATCCTTTCAGTTGGGGCTAACAAATTAAAGGGCAGTGAAGCATCCTTTCGACATCAGCTGGTAAAAAGAGCGTTGGGACACTCATCAGGTTGTGGCTTGACTCGCAGGGCATTGGGGCGTCCCTCTGGTTGCAACATGATCTGAATTTAAATAAGAACACAATAAATTATAGATATAACCATAAATACAGAGATGCAGCAGAAATAACACTTCCTTTGATTAATATCAAATAATGAAATATGCTTACAAACAGTATGGAAATGAGACTAGCTCGACAATGGTAGCTTATCTCTGAGAAGAGATGTGGTGGCTACATGTCTCTGAACTGCATCAAAATGAGGCTCAAGAGCCTTTTTATTATTGAACAATAAGATCAAACCTTAAACAACCAAAACCCTAACCCGAGGAGATGTAACACCAAGAGTTTATGGGCCCCGTTGGGGTTAGTTGGACAACAAACTTTCCGGGGTCATGACTTGATCATATTATCTCTGTTTGACGCGCATGATACCTCGTTGGAAAGATCTCTCTGAGGACTACGATGGAAAAGATGATATTTTTTTAAAATCTGTGGCGGAAATGTCGTTTAGGGCCTCAAAACGGCTCCGGAAGTTTAGGACCCAAAAAAGTGCTAAAAATAGTAAATTGTGCTACAATTAAGGAAACTGAAAAACTGAAAGAAACAATGATGGGGGTCCAAGTGGAATTGGCGGGTGGCCACCAATATCCACCTGGATCATTCATCCCCCCTTAGGAAGCAATGGTCCCCATTGCGTTGAGTTCCTCCATGAGACGAGTAAACTTCTACTAAACTTGGTCCTTGGTGAGCCACTTGCCCTGGTGAAGGAGTTGGCCTTCTTTGACAACTCAATACAGTTGGATCTTCAGCTGGTGACTGAGCTTGATTTGCGTGTCCATGATCCGATCAGTTGCAGCTTGTTCCATGCAATCTGGATTTAACTCTATTGGCGTGACTTGTTTTGCAATGTCGGATGTGTCTAGCAATGGTGGAAAGTATGGCCGAAGGCGATCCACATTAAACATTGGGTGCAGGCCAAGGAATGGGGGAATTCTGAGCTCAAAAGAATTATCTCCCATAGCCTTGGTGATGGTGTATGGCCCATATCGAAGCGGGTGAATCTTGCGGTGGGGACCAGCAAGGCGCTCCTTCTACAAATGTAGTCAAACTTTGTCGCCCAATTAGAACTTGTGTGGCACCCAATGCTAATCATGCCGCCGCTTGTACTTGGAATTGGTTTTGTCTAACATGTCATGGACCAGTTGGTGAATGTGTTGAATATGCTCAATGAAGCTATTTGCCTTGTCGGCTTCGGACTAGACATGAGCCGAATCTCCCTGAGTTGCTGCAACTGGTATGGCCATATCAATGGGACATAGTGGTTGGAATCCCAAGCGCACTTTAAAAGGGTTGTGGCCAGTCGAGCTATGGAGAGCTCAGTTGTAGCTATGCTGGACATAGGGGAGACTCTCATCCCATGTGTGTGGATGCTTTGAGTTCTACATGCGCAGAATGTGTACGATCATCCTGTTGACGACCTCGGTCTGCCCATTAGTTTGGGGATGGAAAGCTGTGGACTTAGTGAGCTTGGTGTCCAGCATCGACCAGAGACTATACCAAAATGTATTGAGGAACCTGTTGTCCCAATCTGAGATGATAGACTGTGGGATCCCAGATTGTACCCACACTCGTACAAAGAAGAGTTTACCAGTGACTTATGTTGTGATACTCTTCTTGCAGGGCGCCGTAATGGCCATCTTCGAGAATCGGTCGACGACCACAAAAACACAGTCATTACCATGCTTAGTAGAAGGAAGGTTTGACATGTAATCCATGGAAATGGATTCCCAAGGCCGATTAGGGGTAGGCAGCAGAGTATAGAGACATTGCTTCTTGATTGTCAGTTTGGCGATAACACAGGCAGTGCAAGATCTGATGTAATTCCCTATGTCCTGTCGAAGATTCGACCAATATAAATACTTTTGCAGTACTGCCACTATTTTCTCAACCCCGAAATGCCCAACGGCTCGACTGTAGTGCACTGCCCAAATCATCTTCGCCCGCTCTCTTGAAGGAACACAAAGGTGTCCTATATGGCATAACAGTGCATACTGGATGTGAAAACTTGGAACTTGCTGACCCCCCAAGAGCATATGGTATGTGTGGCTGAATTCTGGGTTGCTTTTGTAGAGAAGTGGCCAATCAGAAGTCTCATACCCACAAGAATTGAGCACGATAGTTAACACCATGATCGGTGGTCGGCTGAGGTAGTGTGCAACATTATTTGTGTTGCCCTTCTTGTACCCGATATTCAAATGGAACTGTTGGAGGTATGTGGACCACTTCTGATGGTTATCATTCTGCAACTTCCCTTGCATCTGTATGAATTGTAGGGGTTGATGGTCTGTGTGGATGATTGTTTCCTTCCCCAAAATGTAATGCTTCCATTGTCAGCAGGCTTGCACAATGGAATACATCTCTTTATCATAAGTGGGATACATCCTGACCATGTCTGAAAGTGTCTCACTGTGATATGCCACTGGATGCCCATGTTGAGTAAGGACTGCCCCAATAACATAGTCAGAGGCATCTGTCTCAATGTCAAATGGTTTTTGCAAGTCTAGTAATGTGAGCACTAGTGCAGAGCAGAGGTGATGTTTCAACTCTGCAAATTCCTTTTGTTGAGATTTAGACCAAAAGAATTTTGCTTTTGCTCCTCCTTTGGTGACTTGACTCAAGGGCCAAGTGATATGAGAGAACCCCAACACAAACCTACGGTAGAAATTGGCAAGGCCCAAAAAACCATGGAGCTTTGTCAGAGTGGTTGGGGTTGGCCAATCCCGAATGACTTGGATCTTGGCTAGATCCACCTGCACCCCCTGTTCATAAATAATGTATCGTAGATACATTTCTCCATATTGGCACACAACTTGTGTTGCCGCAGTGTTTGGAGAACCTATTGGATGTGGTGGAGGTGCTCTTCCCAACTCTAGTTAAAGATCAAGATGTCATCCAAGTATACCACTACAAATGAGTTGGTGAATGGCCATAAGATGTCATCCATGAGCCTCATGAAGGTTGCAGGAGCATTCGTCAACCCGAAAGGCATAACCAACCATTCGAAAAGGCCCTCCTTCATTTTGAAAGCAGTCTTCCACACATCGAAGGGTTCGATTAGTACCTGGTGATGTCCGGACTTCAAGTCGATCTTGCTGAAATATTTTTCTCCTGTGAGTTGGTACAAAAGGTCATAAATCTGTGGGATTGGGTACCTATTCCGAACAATGATCTTGTTCAACGCTCGATAGTCAATACAGAGTCTCCAAGTCCCATCCTTCTTTTGTACCAACATGATCGGGCTCCCACAGGTAGATGAACTTGGCCGAATGTGACCTTTCTGCAACAGCTTCAGAATTTGACTTTTGATTTCATCGTTCTCTAGAATGGAGCGTCAATAGATTGGTCCATTGGGTAACGGTGCACCTGGGGTCAAATCAATGGAGTGCTTGACCTGATAGTGCAGAGGCACCCCTGCAGGGGAGGTGAAGATGTCCTCGTACTCCTCCACAACCTTGTTCATCTGTTGTTGTCATGTGGAAAGGCCTTGTATGGAGGTCGTGGCCACTGTCTTCTTCTTTCCTTGAGGGCGTATCATCATGAAAACAAATTTCCCAATTTTTGAAATTAGTTTACTGCATTTTTTTGCAGTAACTAGAGAGATGGTGGTAGGCAGGGCTACCTACAGTATCCTGTACAACTTATTTCCTAATGTAATAATAACAACTCAAGGCCTTGACTCATACACAACATGTCGCTTCCACAAGTATGGTTGGCCTAATAATACATCACAAACATCAAGGGGAGCAATGTCACATAATACCTCATCCATGAAGGGCTTGATGTTTTATGGAAGGCGACATTGTTGGCTCACGCGCAGATCTTGTCCTTGGTGAAGCCACCCAATGGTGTACGATTTGTGGCTATGTTGTGGTCAGTAAGCCCAGCCACTTCACGACAGATGCTGCAATGAGATTCTTTTGGCTCCCGCTGTCGATAATGAATTGTAGTGGGAAACCCTTCACCCACATTTGGGAGTGGAAGATACGCTCCTCCTCCTTTGGATCTTCGGGTTCCTCCTTTTGGATCTTTGTGGTGGCGACGGTGGCATTGGGCTTCACATCAATAATCTACTTCCCCTTATCATTCCCCTTGTCAGGTTCTGACTCAGAGTCGGAACATGCATTTGATTCTGAAGCCTTCAGCTCAGCCACCAATGATTGTTTGGCCTGACACTCGCTTGTGTTGTGGGTGGAGCTCTTATGGAACTCGCACCACTTTCTCGTGTCCTTCTTCGGCTTTGCAGTGTTTTCCTTTGCTTGTGGCTTTAGCGGGCTGTCCTGGGTCATCCCGCCTTGGATTTGTCCTTTATTCTGCGGTTTGGGGGCACCTTTCCCTTGCTTTGGATTCACAGATCCAAAGTCTCGCTTCTTCTATTTAAACTTTTGCTCGATCTTGACGGCGTATCGGTACATTGTGTCGAGCGAGGAGATGTCCAGGAACTCCATCTCGTCTTGGATGTATCTATGTAGGCAGTCACGGTACTCGAATACCAAATGTTTCTTAGAATCCTTGATGCCCAACTTCGTGTTCAGGGTATGAAAAACATTGGTAAAATTTGTCACATCTTGGTCCCTTCCCTGCCACAGCGTGGTCCACTTTATGTTTTTTTCCTCATAGCTCCAGATAGGGTAGTACTGCTCCTTGATGGTGTCCTGGAATGAATTCCAAGTGGGAGCGATTGAAAACAATGAATTTGTACTTTCATCCTTATGCTCATAATAGGTTTCCCACCAGTCCTTGACGTGGGGGGCGGCTTTGAGAAGAGCAAAATAAATCTTTTCTTAGTTGGAAAAATCATGAGCTGAAAAATATCCTTCTAACAGATTCAACCATTTATCTATAGCGTTTGCATCTATTTGGCCCTCAAATATGGGAATGTCAAAGTTTACTTGTACCTTAAATGGTGCGGAGCCTCTAGAGTGGTTGTTGGATGTGGATGCACCACTGGTGGGCAATCGTTGAAGGCTCTGAGAAAAGTTATCCATCATCGCATTCCTTTGTTTCTTGAGGGCCTCCTCAAGCAATATTTTGATAGGATCTCCTGCTCCCTCGTCTTTATTTTCTTCCTCCATGGGAGGCCGTCGGGATTTATGAGGCTGGCCTTGCAAAGGTTCAACCCGTTCGAGCCCTAACTCCTTGTATCTCGACCTCGTTGGGGACATGCGAAGAAAAATAAAGAAAAAGCAGATCTATATGATACCACTGATATGAATTTAAACAGGAACACAACAAATTACAGATATAACCATAAATACAGAGATGCAGTAGAAATAACACTTCCTTTGATTAATATCAAATAATGAAATATGCTTACAAACAGTATGAAATGAGACTAGCTTGGTGATGGTAGCTTATCTTTGAGAAGAGATGTGGTGGTTACATGCCTCTGAACTGTGTTACAATGAGGCTCAAGGGCCTTTTTTATTATTGAACAATAAGAGCAAACCCTAAACAACCAAAACCCTAACTCGAGGAAATGTAACACCAAGAGTTTATCAGCCCCGTTGGGGTTAGTTGGACAACCAACTTCCCGGGGTCGTGAATTGGTCATATTATCTCTATTTGACATGCATGATACCTCGTTGGAAAGATCTCTCCGAGGACTATGATGGAAAAGATGATTTTATTATAAAATCACTGGTGGAAACATCATTTAGGGCCTCAAAACGGATCCGGAATTTTAGGATCTGAAGACTACTAAAAATAGTAAATTGTGCTACAATTAAAGAAACTGAAAAATTGAAAGAAAAAATGGTGGGGGTCCAAGTAGAATTGGTCGGTGGCCACCAATATCCACCTGGACCACAACAAGTTTTTAGGGTGTAGTAACATCATACAGGTTATAGCATGTGAATTAGGGGATTGATGCCTCCCTCAATTGTAGCTGAAATGTCGATGTAATCAATTTTCTTTTAACGGGGAGAAGACAATTACTAAAGAAGCATTCAATGGTTTTTTACCTGGAGGGGTTTTCCACCTAATAATCTTTGTATCCACTGTTTTATCTTTATGCATTGTGGTATGGTGTTGTCTAATGTTGACTATTGTTTAGGATTATGGTAAGAAGAACAATAATAATAACTGAAGATTAAATAATGCTCTGAAATGGACTAAAAAGTGAAAATTGCTAAGAAATATTGATTCACCCCCCTCTCAAAATTTCCAAGATTCTCCATTCTTTTGGATCCCCAGATTATAGTCTTTCTAAATTTCCACTATGATCAACTAGTCAACCTTTTGAATATCTAGATCTTCGGATATTTGAAACATTTGAATTTGAGAAAACATAAAAAGTTTCAATTTCCATACTGCTGATCTCCATATCAACATGCCATGATAGACACCACACCAATCGCCATGTCTACTCTTTTGTACTATTGCGCCACATCATCATGCCATGTTTCCATGTGGCATCAACATGCGACGACATCCAAACCTACCTAGCATGCCATGTCACCAGTGACACATCAGCGGCCACATTGTTTACCCCATCAACATCTAGATCCAAATTTTTCCAAAATGTGCAATTTCAAGCAGTTTTGGACTTTAGGACTTTTAGATATGGAATTTGTTAGAGGATGGAAGAATCTCGACAAATGGCGGAACGAAAAACTCCTTATTCTATTTCTTTTAGATATATGAATTTTTTCAAGTGATGAGAAAATTCCAAGTAACAGACAGAAAAGGGTGAATTGCCTAATTATAATTTTTTTGGATATCTTTATTTTATCATAAGATGGGGAATTCCTGATATTTGACCAAAAAGTAGCGATTGGACTTTCAATTGACTTAGATTTCCAAATATCTAGACACTTTGGTTATTTGGAACATCCGTTGACTACTAGACTTTGTCTTTTAGACTCTTACCACTGAGCCCAAGGTCATGATCATCATCAACCCATATGACGAGGGGTTAGGGATAAAACTTCTAATCCCTTAATTTTCCAAAATTTACAACTTCAAATAGATGTTTCATACTTAAATAAACAACCTTCAAATTTTACAGCTTCGGCTCAAATTTCACAGCAAAGAATCTAATAATAAAATAATCTATCTTTAAGGTCATGGCCAAGACAAACAACCAACTTAGTGTACAAAAACCCCCTTGTTCGTGGGACAAGGGACCCACCTCCATGTAGCAATTTGAGTACTAAAGTCTACAAAGGCATACATACTCTACCCCCCTCTGGATTTGAACTTGTGGCCTCTTAGGAGGAAACACATGCTCTTAACCATAAATGAGATGAAAGAACTATCGAGAATTTGAAGTAATCCATCATGCGAACAAAATAGTGGACACAAATTATTTGTAGCTTCAAAAA
This sequence comes from Pinus taeda, assembly GCA_000404065.3. NCBI lineage: Eukaryota > Viridiplantae > Streptophyta > Pinopsida > Pinales > Pinaceae > Pinus > Pinus taeda. The sequence continues at coordinate 56,937 of APFE031149059.1, forward strand.
TATTTAACTATTCTAAAAAAGACTGAGAGATATGACCCAAATCTTTATTCCTAAATACTTAAGTAGATTATTTAACTAAATAACTAAAATTATCACACCATAACAAATGCACAACACTTAGATAATATTTCTAGGACATTATTTCATTAACCATAAGCCATAAAATATTTGTAGCTAAACACAGATTAAATAAGCAATTATACCAAACAATATAAGGCACTTATCTTTGAGAAAGAACATGTCTAGCAAAACCAAGCAAACTAAGCAATTTCCATGAAATCATAGGTAATTCACTATAGAACTCCACCCTGTAACCAGGTTTTGATACCACAAGAGCGAAATATGAACAATGGACTTGAGTTTAGTCTACAAGGAGTTCAACTAATATTAGATTCTTGGAATTTCTCAACGAATATAAATTTGAGATTAACCACATAAAGGCTAAGGAAAACAAAGTGGCAAATGTACTTAGCAGAAGCATGCAAGTGATTCACCTGACAGTAATCAATACATGTGAATATGGTTTGAAATCTAGAACAAAGGAAGCATTGGCCACCAAGAGCACTTTATTCACATTAAATAATGTTTGTAGAGAGAACCTATGGGACATAAATGTGAAAGGTATCAAATGATTGGAGATGAATTTCTAACTTACAAAGGCATGTTGTAGATATCAAACTCTATAGAGTTAAGGAAATTTGTCCTAGGCAAACTCCATAAGAGACCCCATTTAGGACACCTAGGCTATCAAAAGATAGCCACAACGACAAGGAAGCTATATTATTGTCTTGAAATGAAAAAGGAAATTGTAAATTATATTGCCAAATGCCTAGAGTGTTAGCAAGTCAAGTTTGAGCATAGGCACCACTACAAGTTTATTATAACCATGACTAATTATATAGTGGAAGTGGAAAGTCTTATCAATGAATTTCTCATTGGATTATGAAGGTGAGTAGAGAAGCATGATGCAATAATGGTAGTGGTTAACAAACTAAACAAAGTTGCTCATTTTATCCCCATAATGTCAACTCGTAAGTAAATATATGTTTCAATAATTTTTATGAATGCAATTTTTAGATTTCATGTGTTGAAAATTGTGTTGTCATTGATGTCAACATGCTAGGGGAAGCCTAGTTGGATCAGGACAAAGCAACCTAGATCAGTCAATCCCACGGGGAGTGTAGTTGAATTAATAGGAGTGTGTACAAAATGTGTTGTCATTAATGTCACAAAAGGAGAGCAGAGGAGTGAGGTCATGTAGTAAGCGATGATGGTGATCGATGATATGAATATTGTGCCATAAAAATGATAAGAAACCAATAATTTCAATCCTCTTAAAGGGGGAAATCTCCTTTTATAATGAATACAATGTACACGACAATATTAGATGATTCAAAGACTAAGTCTCCTTAGTGCATGTGTGTGTGTGTGTGTGTGTACAATTACAATAAAATAGGACCATGAGAGGTTCTAGCCTACATAACAATATAACCATATAAATGCAATCACTCAATATATGGGGCTTTAGGGTTAACATGGGGCTTATATAGGCCTTAATATGCCCCTCCCCTTCAAGGAAGTGTTGTCCTCGACACTTGACTATCTATAGGTGTTTATGCATGAAGAGTGATGAAGGTGATCGATGATATGAACCTTGTGCCATAAAAATGATAAGAAACCAATAATTTTAATCCTCTTAAAGGGGAAACCTCCTTTTACAATTAATACAATGTACAAGATAATATTAGATGATTCGAAGACTAAGTCACCTTAGTGTATACGTGTGTGTGTGTATGTTTAGGAGACAAAGGGTACAATTACAATAAAATGGGACCATGAGAGGTTCTAGCCTACATAACAATATAGCCATAAAAATGTAATCACTTAGTAAATGGGGTTTTAGGGTTAACATGGGGCTTATATAGGTCTTAATATGCCCATCCCCATCAAGGAATTGTTATCCTCGACACTTGACTATTTGTAAGTGATTCTGCATGAACAACTCATATTTCCATGTTGCTTCTTCCACCAATAGGTTCTTCCATTTGATGAGGTACTCATTAATTGCTCGATTTATCATTTGCTTAGTACTTATTTCCAATATTGTTCTGCTTCTAGTATTATTTTCCCTTCCTTATTAATCTTTGGTAGAATATTTTAGGTTGGGATCTTGTCACTGATTACCTTCTTTAAAAAATAAACATGGAATATTATATGTACACGTGAAGATGAAGGTAACTCCAATTTGTAAGCCATGCTTCCAATCCTATGAAACACCTTGTAGGGGCCATACTACTTTAGTGGGACGTCTATTTATATGGTTGTAGACTTACAAATACTTAATCCCCCACTTCAAATTCCTTTTCATTGTGATGTTGATCTGCTTGTTGTTTAATCTTATTTTATACCATAACCAGTTGTCCTTAAATAGTTTGAGAACCTATTATTGGTTATGTATGTGGTCCTTTATTACTCGATTCTTTAAAGTCCCTTTCAAGGGTGATGCGATGGTGTTGTTGCAGCGACAACGACCCTCCAAAATTTTGCTTATGTCAATTTTGGAGCCTATGATAATTTTCATTTCAAGCCCCCTTAAGTCATCATGTCGATTGATTTATTATCTATGCATTTTCTCCTAGCATCGCATCCTCCTAGGTCAATGTTTCCTAAGCGTCGTCACTTAACCATTAGAAGTGCTTGAGATAGTTAGTTCTTGGTTAGGTGAACTCATGATCTTCCTCAACTTAGAAACTTTCCTTATCACCATGCACACACTCGAAAAACACTCAAAAGTACGGAAAAGCAAACAAAATCAAGGAAAACACTCAAAAAAGCAAAATCACTCTTTAAGTTGGAAAAGACATGTGCTCAACTTGAGCACACTCCTTTGGCTCGAAGGAGTGCACCCTCCTTGAGCGCACTCCTTCATGCTGAAGAAATGTGCCCTCCATTAGCACACTTCTTTGTGTTGAAGACATGCGCCCTTTCTAGATGCATGCATGGGCTAACCTTGTTGCAAGAGGGTGCACTCCTAAAAAATTGGAGCCCACTTAACTTCTTTAACTAGCCCTCTCATGCGACGATAAGTGGCACTCATGAATGAATTAGTTTTGCATGTTAAATTCTTTAAATCAACTCAATTAATCATTCTTCTTGCATAATCATTCCATCTTAGTTAGGCGCACAACTGGGAATTAAGAATCTCTTCATCAACAAGTGCAGCAAGTAAGTTTTGCATGTCTAATATTTTCATTGCATTTCATGATTTCATTGCCAAATCTTACTTTTCTTGTTGTCGATCCTTTGTTTTTCAGTTTGTTTGCTATCGTTTATGTTGAATATTCATGTTGCAAGTGTTAATCTGTTGTTGCATGCAAAAACTCTTCACATTCTTCAAGCCTTTCATCTTCCACCATGCATGCGACAACAACTATAAAGCCTTGCATATATTTCTTTTCCTCATCTTAGCATCAAATATTGTTGTTCAGACTTGTTTCTCAGCTTCCAACAGGCAGAACGCACTTCTTGAGATCGAAGCCCGATGAACCCCGAAAACTGCACCCTATTTGATCAGGTTTTCCTCTAGAGCGTGCTTCTTCACCATGAAGAACTCTGCCCTCTCTTAAGCGCATGAGTGCATCATGAAGGCACAAACCATCTTCATTCAGACCTTTGACATGCGACAATGCACCCTCCTTTTCCTTGTGTTCATGGGTGCATTATGAAGCCTCGAGGCATTGTTAACCTCTTCCTTTGTCCCTTTGGAGTGCAACAATGCACCCTCCTTGTATCCTTGAGAACATGAGTGCATAGGGAAGACCCAAAGGTCCATCATGCCATCCCTTTGACCCTTTGGGGTGCACCAATGCACTCTAGATGAATTTTTCCTCATGCTTGAGCGCATGAGGGTGCTACAAAGCTTCGAATGACCCTGCATCTCCCTTCGTTCTTTGAAAGTGCATCTTCCTAGTTTGCATGCCCATTTTCTCATGCATGCAATTTGTTTTGTGTTGCCGTTCATATTTTTTCATGATCTCTCATATGTAATGGCTCTTTATACATGATTTACAAGTATTGTTGCATAGTTAGGTTGTTTTAAGCTAATATTGTCATTATGAGTGTGTTGCCCCAAACAGGTGTTCATGCTACAAGTATTACTACGTTGTCATTATCTGTTGGAGCCATGTTCCCTCACAAAGTGATCTCCAAAGAACATTCAAAAGTAAGCGTTGATGAACCTGTAGAAGTTAAAAAGCCAAATATTATCATATATGCAAATACACAGTGCTTTTCTGATAAGGATACAAAAGTCACATGGAGAAATATTTACAACACATTCATTCAACAAAGGTTTGTTTAGGACATAGAATATTTGCATGCATATATCAACATCAAGAAGTCCATGATGCACAGGATCACATGCAGGTTCCCAGTCATGTTGTAACAACCTCCTCCCACATCTACCCAAGTAACCGACCAACTGAGGTGAACATGAGACGAGAAGTTACTATGATATTATTCGACTCCCTATCTGTCAGTTAAGGAAGTGGAACTGGTGGAACACATCACGCATACCTTCCACATCAACAAAAAAACTCCCATGAGCCATCCCAACTACTCAAGTAACCAACCCCTGAGACCAACTGAAGTCTTAGTGCATCAAACCCCTGGACAGTCCCTTGATATGGGAAAGGGTGTGTCTACAAGGCTACAAATGCTCCCATGGTAAGGGCAAGGGAGCGTCCAGGGAATTTTTTCCCCAGTGTTGTACTTGCGTCTCCAGAATTTGTACCACTTTTTCGTGCCCAGAGCCCAAGTCAATGCCCATAACTCAATGACACCTTCATAAATGAAATTTCACAGTGGAACAAAGATACATTTGCAAAAACATTGACAAGGACTAGATTGGACCCCTACTAGCCATGATATGCATTTCATCGAACATGTGACAAACATGAAAGCTACAAGTCTTAACATCAGAACTAAGCATAGGGGTCTCATACTTACCTTAGAATCGCTAAGAAGCATTGATGCCTCAACACATTAGTTGCAATTTCATCTATTAGTCAATAGATACATTGTTTATTAATTTACAAGTAAAAACATGATGAGATCCATACATAGCCACTGCCATAATACATGTTCATAACCAACATCATAAAAACAGAAATACCAAGGAAACAACATACATATAATCCACATATAAACTAGTATAATACTTATGAATTAACAAGGATAAATAACCTCATATTAATGATGCAAAGGCCAACTAGGTTTGGGACTTCTACAAACCACTTGACCATAGACATGGTTGAGCCAAATCTCTCTTCAGCCAGTCACCCCCATGCCATATGTTGCTTTTTAATGTACCTTGGACAAGTGGTTTCCCATGGGTTAGTCTCTACCTAGGGAAAAGTGTCCAAAATAATTCTTTTCCTAAGTGTGACTTTATAAAGTGAATGTGACTTTATAAGTGGTAAAGTCAATGTTAAATTATAAAGTGAAAAGTGACTTTAGCCATAAATTACAATGTGGGTACTTTATTTAATGGGTGAGTTAAAAAATAGAAAGTGAGAATTAAATACACATCTATTTTCATCCCTTGATCTAAATGAATTTGAGCCATTAGATCTTAGGGTTGCCCAAAAGATTTAGGGAAACAAAAGGGGTCAAAGAAAAGAGAGATTGCTTTCATTCTTCATGAGCATATTGGAGAAAGGAGGCTGAGAGTTGGAGAAAAGTTTTGAATGAGAAATTTGTTGCAACAAACTGAAGGAGTGATTTATGGGCAAAGTTGGGCATGGAAATCAAGGTTTAGAAGACAACAGAAGGTACAGTATGGACATCATTGAATGTTGTTAGCTGCACGTTGTTGAAGAGATGTTTTTGAAAAAAAATAAAATGAAAAAAAATATGTAGAGTACGTACATCGGTATGCAAATCCATACAGCATGTATGGGACAATCCGTACAGTCACATCCGTACAATACATATTTTCAGCTTCAAGTGGGCATGAAAATCGAGACAAAGTGGGCACGGTTTCTAAGGAGTTTTGGGCTGAAGAGATAAGTTGTATTTTGTTGCTTTGTTTTGTCTGCAAATGTATTTTTCCTTAACTTGAAAGATAAATAAATTTGAAGAGCTCTCTAACAGGTTTTCCCCGAAGAAGATTGAAGGGGTTTTGCTTGGGTGTAAGTTGACCAAAAATATGTGTGTATTTTAATGTGCGTTGCTAGTCTGGTTATGTCCATATTTATTTTCATCATGTGTTGACAATCCCATGTGTTTTAATATGAAAATTTCATTTCCAGAATTCTATATGTTGAATGTATGTTTATGGGAAGGGGCAATTAATTGAATGAGGGTGATAAGGTGAAAATAAAACCAGGTTGGGATTGTTGGAAACTTTTTTTTAGTCATCAAATTTCAACACCATATTCCAAGCATGAACGTGGGATCTCATGGAACAATCCATCAAAACTAAATCAGGGCTTCCAGAGGCCAAACCACCTCAACCCATTAAACAATGATTCCACCTCATGGTCAGACATCACAAACCACATGACCAGATTGGTCTCTACCCAAGTTGTCCAAGGCTCTATAACGTTTGTTCCAACCTGACTTCCAAGACTAGTAACTTAACCCACAACTGTTGCCGGGCTCCAGAGCGTTTGTCCAACCAAGGCTCCAGGACTAGTAACTCAACCCATAGTTGCTGTCAGGCTCCATATCGTTTGTCTAGCAAGGGATCTAGGACTAGTAACTCAACCCACCAAGGGCTCCAGAGTGTTTGTTCAACCAAGGCTCCAGGACTAAAACTCAACCCAAGATATTTCAGGCTTTCAGAGCATTTTTCCAAGCAAGGCTCTGGGACTAGTAACTCAACCCAAGCTTTTACGGGGCTTCCAGAGCATTTGTCCAACCAAGGCTCTAGGAACTAATGACTCAACCCAAGCTAAAGGAAACACGAGAACCAAAAATAAATAAAAATGAACCCACAACACCATGGCTATCTCGAAAATGGCAAGAATAGGAAAATCCATTGTCAATCCAGGAAATCCTCCATGCCAATGATAGATCATGACCAATAAACCACATGCATGGTCCATGCATGCCAAAACTAGTGAGGAAAACGTACATGCAACTCGGTACCTGCAAGCAAAACTCATTGTAGTTGTTGATCCCAATGTCCTCTTGTGCTTTCTTGCTCTTCATTTTCCTTCTTGCTCCAAGCATCCAAGTATGCAACAATTTCCAAGAGTGCTCCAAGAAAACTCTAAGTGTCCAAGATTATGAGAGAGAGAGAGAATAGAATGAGAGCTCCAAAACTGAACTGACAAAAAACTTACACTGACCAAGCCTGAGCAAAAGCTTGCCAACTGATCCCCATAAGCCTTTTTATCAATGAGGCCTCCATTTTCTTCAATTTCCATTATTTTCCTTCATTTTCCTCCTCACATGCAACTTGTGACCTTTCACCTTCATTTTCTCCTAATTTCCATTATTTTCATAAATAAAATGTTAATTAATGTCTCTTGCCTTTCCAAAGCCTTTACCATTTCCTTTTCCAATTTCCTTAGACATAATAAACTGAAGTGACACCCACTAGGATGTTTTTCCCACCATTCAACTTGGAATACATGTCCCATGACCGTGGTCTTATATATTTTTACATGGATTTTTAACAAGGGTTGTTACACATACCCTGTCCAAACGTGATCGAATGGATCATTACACATATGAATGGCTTACACCTTGTGCTGCACAGGGAGAGTGGTGGTCAACTCGCCACCTATTTTGGTGAAGATGTGCAATCATATTATAATATGCTCAAGCCCAATGAATACACAAATGACATCTTCTACATGAGATGAGCTATCCTCGACCCAGGTGATGTTATCAAATCCTGGTGTCGAGAGCTTGCCAAGTTTTGCCATTGCTCAACCAGTCTATCCGGCAAAGATTCACAGAGATGTATATCAATACTTGATAGCTACGCATTGTCAGTTATATGGGCGTAAGAACACTAAGGTGTTTGAAGACAATTGGATATACACAGTCAATATAGTGGTGACCTATGGTAGAACTTTCAATTGGGTAGATATCCTGTCATTTGAATTTTAGTGTCAGGTAGGCAAAAACATCTTTACAGGTGAACCAAGCACCAAAATTCTACATTTCTACATTTCTCTTAGAAATAATCTGTGTATAGTATGCGTTCCTGAGAATGAATTGGAACTGGACCCCTGAGGAGAAGTTCCTAGTTTACTTCCACTACAGAGTGTTATCAGAAGCGAGTTTCAGAGGCATGTATGACAAATTGGTTGAACACTTCTTTGCAATAATATTTCACATGATATTTGAGATCTATCCTCCTTGCATGACAGATCAGGTGAAGGAGGCACTTCTAGATATCGCGGATTAGTTTGCAACTCCCGAGGATACATACATCAGGTGCTTCGGTTGTCAAATATGTGACCAACAAGGTGGTCATTGCAAGAAGTTGCAAATCAGTTGGAAAAGTGATTGTCAAGAATTCTTCACGGGAAAGCCCCTTGCCCTATCTTCCTGTTGAGGATCAAACTATATGAGTTAAAGTGCCATAAGGCGACAAAAATAGAGATACAAGAGATGGACTGCCTACATTTCGCTACTAAAGATTTCCATTGATATGATCCAAGGCAAATGGTTAGGTAACATTGTCAAAGGATTGGTCATAATACGAGATACTCATAAATTTCCACAACAACAGATGAGAAGATAAAGAACTAGTACAATGCCAAGATAAAGACACATCCAACATTGGAGACCAGTTCACCCTGTGATCCACCAGCTCAAGACCTACAAGGGCGGGAGGAGGAGGAGATAACCCCTCAAGAAAAGAAAATAGCTCCCAAGAAAAGGATCAGGTATTCCTTGACAGGTGAGAGCAACAAGAAATGGAAAGTTGATCGTTTAAACCTAGGAGCTAGATAAGCAAAGCAAGGAGAAGCATAAGAAGAATAGAGGAAGAGTCAACATGATGAATTGCTGGAAAAGCAACAAGTAGAAGAAGAAGAGAAGAGGAGGATAGGAGAAGAGCAGTAGAGGCAATCCCGGGAGGAGCAAGTGGCAAAGAGATTGGAGGAAGAACAATTAACTCAAGAGTTGGAAGAGAAACAGTTCAAGGAACAAGATACCATCCAACCAATGGAGGAAGAACCAAATACTCTAGGAGAACATCCTCTCACATGTGGTCATCTTCCATTTAGAGAGGTGGGGATCACACCTCCACCAGCCAATAGAGCATGGATGTATGCAATATAACGTTTGATCAACTGAAGAAGATGATCATGCAACATAGGCATAGATATTTATCAAAGGATCCTCTGAACCTAGTCTTAGTGTCTACAAAGAAGGTGATAACTACCAACACTAGAAGGAAGCTCAGGGCAGTCATAGCGACAAATGTTGCATTCACTACAACGGCACAAAATAACTCTGAGTATTTATTGAATGAGAATGCCAAGTTGAGAAATGAACTTATTGTGGTGAAGCAACAAGTGGAATATCCTGAACCAGAGAATCAACAGTTGTCATCACAAAACTTCAACACTGCATAATTGTAGTGAGCCATGCAAGAAGAGTTGGGGCCAATGGATGACACCATGGTGCAACTATATGATGAGATGATATTTATACATCAGATCATGGCTCCTCTCATTGGCATTCAGAAGCATGCACAGGAAGTGGTGAAGCTCCTAAAGATAACAAATAAAGCAGTTGATCAGATATAGGAGTGGACTGCCAAATATCTCAATACTCTGCAACAATTGGAAAAGAAAGACAAGATTGTTGTAGAAATAAACAGAGCTCAATTGAGACTCCACCTACAAAACTACTCACATATTGGAGCACAATTGATTAATACTATGGATGCGTATAACCGATTCCATAATGGGTTTGAGTCTCTAACACATAAACATGAGATGCCCACCATCAGATCTCTTGCAACATTCATAAGTAGAGAATTCATATTCCAAGAGATCAAAGAATACATTAAACAAATCAAGCAGGAAATAGAACAGGAAGGCTTGGAGGTTACCAATGACATTATTTTTTAGTATGCCTTTGCACCAATCAAAGCGCACATGAAGCTCTCATGGCTATGGAATGATGTGTAGTCAAGATCCAAGAGTACACTAACGGAGGCATTGGAGGTGAAGATGCGCTACAAAGGGGACTTGCTAGTTCGGGTCAAAGCCATCACAAAGGAGTTTAGATCATGGCACACTTACATCACATGTGAACTCCATGAGGAAGCAAATGATTTATCCATTTGATGAGTCTTTGTCCCATTATATTTTTGTCTTATTAGGCCACCATCTCATTTGTAAATTGTCTTATGTAATAAATGTTATGTAATGAAGTCCAAGGGACACGTGGAATATGAAAAGCCACACATTGGAATGTAATGAGTCGTGTATAGAATATGAACAGTCAAAGAGTCACGAGGAAGCTCAAAGGTCCTTGTCAATTATTATAAATTGCTCCTCATAAATCAAGTAAAAGGCTTTTGGAAGGCTTTATATTCTAGAGGCATTGCCTTTCCTTCTCTTGTAATGCATAGGAGATAAATCATTCTTTGGAAGCAAGTTATGGCTTTGTGTTCCATTATTGGATACAATGTTTCATTCATGTGACAATGTATTTGGGATCTTACACTTTTAATCATAAGCTTAATGAATCGACATTCCTTTATACATGTATCATAGATGTAGTTGGACTATTATGGTTATGTTTATGGTATATTTTGCTTTATTTACATACTAAGTTAATGAACGAATTCATTGCTTAGATATGGCTATTATTTAATAAATGTTGTTATGCTTTAACGATTGTTGTTCATTATGTGAACTAATCTGGAGGTACTCAACAAGTCTTTCTCTTTATCTTTGGGTCCCCCTTTAGGATAGTACTATTACTTTTCTAATTGCTGGCTTGTTTCCCTCACCAACCTGAAAGTCTCCCTCATATACCTTACATTGGATGTCTCACAAAGCTCACATTCTTGTTGCCCCAAAGTAGTGTGTTTTCTCTTGTGTTGATTGGTACCCAAGGCATATCTTTAAATCATTCCTATGGTGGCCAAACCGTATGACCGAATGGGACTCCTACACCAAACATTGTGAGGTCTAGTTGGGACTTCACATTGGGGAGATCTCCTTACAATGTTGGCAACATCCAACATTATCAACAGATGGATGGATGATGATATCCAGAGAGCGCCATAAATGTTGACATTTTTAATGAGGTACGGAAGGATGTGTTCTACCACCATTCTGTTAAGGGAAACCATTTGACCCATTGTGCCTGTATATCATATGAAAAGCAACATAGGTTCCTACTAAAAATTTATTCACAATCTCAGTTTTCCATCAAATTGAAGATGGTAAGATGAGATGTGAGCCATTTGAGAACCCAAAAAAGAAAATAATCCAATCCAAACATTTATAGTGAAAATTGGATCTTTGTCACTTACAATTGTAGAAATTATGATGTACATTTGCAACAGTTTATTAAGTTTTAATCAAAATCACAAGACACAAACCTACTCTATTGCTATGCGAACATTAATTCATAATTTAGAACCAAAATCTCAGATATGCAATAAGAAATCACACACATGCAAATAGTATTTTTCCTGGGGAAAGAAAACTGCTAAAAAACCCCAGTGCTTGCATGCATTAATCTAATGGATAGAGATGTATTACAATTGCTTTGCTCAACTATGAACAACCCACAAGTGCATAACATATCTCTCTGTTCATTAAGAATATTTGACCCAAACTTAGTCAGTTTCTGCCTCTGCTTGAGCCCCTATTTCCTTGTGTAATTCCTGAGGAAATAGGCCCCTATTAATTAGGAATTTCATCCAAAATGCTTACGCAATTTCTCAGTGTTGATCGCTTTACCTCTCCATATAACATCTATAAAGGTAAGAAAGAAGAGCCTTAAGTCTTATCCTTAGTTCCATGGACACTCTAGTTCAAGCTAGATGCAGTAGAGACTATTAGCTGTAGAGTTGATTAGCCTTAGTCCGGTAGCCCTAGTTCAAGCCCTTCGAGTTCAAGCCTTAGAGAGTGAAAGACTTACGGTAAGTGCCTAAAAGGTGGACTAGCCTTAGCTTTAAGGTCAGTACTAGCTAGAAAGACTCCCTTACGGTTGTCTACATCCATATGGACTTAGAGTTAAAGCGCAATAGAAATAAGCTATACACTCAACTAGTTTACAACTATTGGTTAACTACCTTGGAAACTCCACCACAATTGTGCAACTCGTATTCTTTGCATTAATGAACTAATTATTAGTTGATTGATCAGTTAACTAGATGATTCCTGAGTTAGACTGATGTCCCACTACTTAATTGACCACCAACTAGTTCTATTAACAATTATAACTAGTTTCACTGATTACAACAAAAATTAACTCAACCTAGGCTCCTAAAATTTAGGAATAACTACATACAACTGAAATTCATGCCCCTAACTCGAATTGACTGAGCTAATTGAGTGACAAGCCATATCACCTCAGTTAAATCCTCCAAGTTGTTTTCCGACGTGGAATTTCAAATCTTCTTAATTTAATCAAGCAAAATCAAATTGAGAAATTCTTGTTGCATTTTTCAACACCCCCTCTCAACAAGAAATGGATTATCAAATATCCCAATCCTGCATCTGTGGAATGTATTGTAGCAACACCTCTCACTGTTGTTGTTGCTACTGCAATATATACAACTGAGAAGCATCCAAAAATTGAATCAACTGTGTCTGCAACTATCCACTAGGAAAATTGTGTTATTGCTGACTCTGCTAATGAGCCTCCTGCTTTGCTGTCAACACTCCTCAATATCTGATTGACACTGATCCTCATGTTACTGAATATTGTGGGCCCCTGTACAAGGTAATGATCTAGGAGGAGAATGCCTCGATGGACCCTGCCCAAATTTCTGCAACTTTTGGAATAAGGATCTACATCACTCCACCTCACTCCTGGAGGTATAAATGCATGTGTTCCCTCTGCCCACTTGGCTCGAACTCTCCCCCTAATGGAGGTCTCTACTTGAGTGGATTTCTCCACTCTGCCTCCTCTCTGCCTCTCTATTTGTGGTTTCTCCACAACTTCCCGAGGCTCTATTTTGAGAGGTTTATCATGCTCCCTCTCAACCACCATATCTCTAATCTCTTCCTCGCTCCTCATGGTTGTGCATGCATTTTCTACCTTAAGTACATACAGGTTCTTGACTCAAACCCTAATACGCTTCACTTGTCCTGTGGCTATGTGTCTCAAGAATGCTTTTCCTTTGCTGAAGATCACATCATAACCACAGTCTTCCAAAACTGCAATAAAGATGATATTTTTCTTTAGGCCTGGAACTAACATGATATCATTGAGTCTAAGAGGGGATCCCAACTCCCTCTGAAAGGTGATTGTACCAATCCTGGTCGCATTGTACCTTCCATAATCTCCAAACTCAATATTCATCTTGAGATATTTCTCCTCCAGGTCACTGAAAAACTGTCTACACCCAGTCATGTGGAACAAGGCACCAGAATCCAGGTACCACACACTCCCCATTATAGTGTTGGCCATGCATGCAATAAGCGTGAAATCTATCTATGAAGCCAAAGCTTCACCTAATGCTACTACTGCAGGCTCCTTCGTGCTAGACTTTTTTGTGTCTACAGTGAGTAGCATAGTGCCCGAATTCATGACAATTGAAACATTTAATTTTGGAAAAGTCTTTCTTCTTTCCCTCTTGGATGGATTCAACCTCACCTTGGGACTTCTTTCCCTTAGCTTTCATTCCTTTGCTGACTAGAGTGAATTCTCTTCCTCTTCTTTGGTTGAGGTTCCATCTTTGGTATTTCACCTTATTTCATCTTGTACCAAATCAGACCATAAGTGCTCCCAATTCAGTAGTTTCTCCCTCCCATTCACTGAATCTTGATAGCTATTCCAGCTCTTGGGAAGGCCCACAAGTGATAGGATTACCAAGTCTTCTTTAGTAAGATTAACACCAACCTCGCCAATTTCATCATGACATTGTGTGAACTTGCTCAGATATTGCGGAAAAATGTCGTTCTTCTACATCTTGATACTTCAAAGTTTATCCTTGAGTGTCAGCTTCTCATCATCACTATTATTCTCAAACAATTATGTCAATGCTTTCCACATTGCAAACAAAGTTTATTTTCCGTGTATAGTTGAGACAATGTGATCCTGTACTCCCTCCAAGATTATTCTCCTCGCCTTGGCTACTTTTTTCTTCCACAGAGCAAGGTTCAAGGAATTAGAATATGGTGGTTTTGCAACATCTGTTTTGATGTATTATAGCAATCCATTGTCATCCAATACCACCTCCATGCGATCCTTCCATGCAAAAAAATTAAAGGTGTCTTCCAGGGCATACTCTATCCTTAGTCTATTGAAGGCCACCTTATAAGCTTTGAAGAGATTCTGCTGCACTGAACTCCAAATTTGAACCTCCTGAGAAATAACTTTGAAATTCCTGCTCTAATGTGAATCGTGCTCTAATACCATGTAGAAATTATGATGTAGATTTCAATTGCTTATGAATTTTTAATAAAAATCACAAGACACAAACCTAATCTACTGCTCTATTGACATTAATTCACAATTTAAAACAAAAATCTTAAACATGCAATAAGAAATCACACACGTGCAAATAGTATTTTTCTCGACAAAAGAAAACTACTTAAAATCCCAATGCATGCTTACATTAATTTGATGAATAGAGATTTATTACAATTGCCTTACTCAGATGAGTACAACCTCCAAGTGCATAACCTATCTCTTTGCTCACTGAGAAGCTCTGACCCATACTTAGTCAATTTCTGCCTCTGCTTGAGCCCCTATTTCCTTGTGTAATTCTTGATGAAATAGGGCCCTATTAATTAGGAATTTCCTCCAAAATGCTTGCGCAATTTCTCATGGTTGATCACCTTACCTCATGCAACACATGTACACTCAACTAGTTTACAACCGCTGGTTAACTGACTTAAAATCTCCATGACAATTGGGCAACTCATATTCTTTGCATGCATGAACTAATTATTGGCTGATTGATTAGTTAACTAGATAATCTATGAGTTCGACTGATTTTCCCCTACTTAACTGACCACCAACTAGTTCTATTAAATGTTAGAACTAGTTTAACTCAGAACAAATGAATTTAACTCAACCTAAGCTCCTAAAATTTAGGAATCACTACATACAACTGAACTTCATGCCCCTAACTCGAATTAACTAAGCTAACTAAGTGAGAAGAGGCATGTCACCTCATTTAACTCCTCCAAGTTGTCTGTTGATGTGGAATTTCATATTTTTCTCAATTTAATCAAGGCAAAAGAAAATTGAGATTTTCTTGTTGCATTTTTCAACAACAATAATCTTTGGTATCCAATTCATCTTTTGGATTATTTCCACGAATACTTCTGCCACTGCACTTGTTTTAAAAGGAGAAGAAAGAGAGCAAAATTTGGAATGTTTGTTTATATGATCTACCACTACCATAATGACATTATTTCCTTCATATTTTGGTAAACTTGTAATAGAATCCATTGAAACTTCTTCCTAACTTTGGCTTAGTATGGCTAATGGTTGAAGGAGCCCTAGTGTCTTGATCATAATATTGTTGGCCCCAGGTTGAACAATATCTCCATCTCCATGAAATCCTATATCAAAACCTGTAGCGATACGAGCGTTTGTAGTAGAGGCTTCTCAAGCTCCTCCAATTTCTCATAAATGTCAATTTGGTTGACTCCCTGGTCTATGCTTATCTTTCTTTCTTCATTGATGACCTCTTTGGCCACAACGTATCCTTTGGCTTCCTTGTCCTCATTTTCTTCTACTTCAGCCTCTTCGATCTCAATCTATTCCTCATGGTGTTCAATTTCTTGTTCCTTGTCCTCCTCATCTTTGATTCTGTTGAAGGCCCCAAAAATCGGGTCGACAACAAGGGGGATACCCGCCTGGTCCGGACCTTGGTTGGCAGCTCCTTATCCGTTTGGTATAGCGGGTCCGACTGGGGACATGGGACCAATTTCCCAATTTAGTGTGTGTGTGTGTGTGTGAGAAAGATGGGTGTTTCTGTTTGGACTGGAATACTTCTATCTAATCTAATGCTATGCTATTGTATTGTAATAAACAGAAAAACATTGAAATTTATGCTAACCCGAGGCGTGATCTTTCTTCTATGCGATCTAAAAAGATTTCATACAATAACTGGTAATAAAGATCATTCAGCTATCATAAGAAAATAATTCGATAAAAATGAGCTACTTCGTATAAGAAGTTAGACGAAACAGTTGTTAAAACTTATCGCATAAATGAGCTATT
>APFE031149069.1:4864-19926 GCA_000404065.3 Pinus taeda
TGTGATGCATGCCAGTCTAGGATTTGATTAGCGATGCAATCGGAAATTAATTACTTAATTTTATTATTTGTTGATTTAATTATTATATTTATTACTTTTTATGTAAAATTATCCATTACTTAACTCTTACAAGGAAAAATGTTTGTTAACTCTTACAAGGAAATTAATTATAAGACCGTGATCCATGAGTCAACTTAGAAATAAATAGATATATGATTAGACAAGTTGTGGTGGGTTTTGGCGCATAGGTAAGCATTCTTCCAAGAGAAACATGGACTAATATGGGTCGATCTAACTTGCACAAAATGACTAATTATCTTAAACTAGCTAGCCAAATATTTATTAAACCAATATGGATGCTTGAACATGTACAAACTTCCATAATGTGGATCCTGATTACAGTCAACTTTGAAGTCATTCACTTAGTCGACGAAATCCCTACATAGCTTTATGTTTATGCCCCCATCTTAGTTTATCCGGATCATCATCTATTTGTATTTTCCATTCCCGCAGGCTTGGGAATAACAAAATCCATGTTTTCATTGATTGATTCTCATGTCAATGTATCTATGATTTCCATTCTTTCCATTTAGATTATGGGGCCTATTCTGTCCAATTATCAACTACCAAGTTAACTCCTTGAGTGGTTGTAAAGTCTCTTAGCTCCCTTAATTCATCTTTATTATCCATCCATGGTAATTGTAGTGACACCTCACTCTAGAACTTTGTAGACCAACCATTACATGTTGCCTAGAACATATGTTCCTAAATGAGGGACCTATTCTTCTGTGCCAAGTTCCAAGTAGATGATCCCGAATGCAAGATTTACTGCCTAATATTTTCCTCTTGCAAGCTACCTAGGCTATATTTACGATCCCATATTTTCTTCCATAATTCTTATCCCCCTTGCAACCACCTCCACCAAAGTTTCACTCCTAATAATTTGTTGAGTGTTTCAGTGTCTTACACCCCTAATGCCCATTTGTTTTCTTGATTCACTCCCTTCCATAAGAAGTTCCTAAAATTAGCCACAATCTATTTATTCAACATTTTCAGAGCAAGTAGGATGGACAATTGATACATTGAAAAATCCTGAATGACGGATTTCAATAATGTAACTCGACCTACTAGGTTTAACAAGCAAAATGTCTATTTGGATATGTGCTTATCAATGTCATCTAGCATCTCTTGCCAACATGATACTTTTAATGAGTTTGCTGCCAACATAATTCCTAAATATTTGGGCAGAAGACTACCTATTTCAAAACACATAGTTTGAGCTAGGAGAACTTGCGCTCGTATGCAGGTGTGCAAGAAAAATATGTGAGATTTGTCCCCATTAATTGGGTACCTCAAGCTTCTTGAAATTATGATAGGTGGAGAGCAAATCATTGGGTTTCTTGGAAATAAGGTTCCCCAAAAAGCACATTATCATCAACAAATCGTTGATGTGTAATTAACAGATTTTGCCCCATTACTCAGATTCCTCTAATTTCCCCCTTATCATCTTGTACTTTTATATATGTTCCCAATCCATTCGCCACCAGAATGAAGAGGAAGGAGGATAAGGGATCCCCTTGTTTGAAAACTCACAATCCATAAAAGGCATACATTAGAAAACCATTAAGAAGGTTTGAGAAAAAGGGGGTGGAAATAAGGGGTTTAATCCATTTGATCCACTCGATTGAAAACCCAAATGCTTCCAGTACCTTGAGCAAGTGTTTCCAATTTATACTATCATAAGCTTTAGATAAATCAAGTTTAATGATCATACCTAATCTCTTCAATTTACTAAGAGAGTGAATCACTTCGTTGACCATGGCAATGCAATCTAGAATCTTTCTCCCCCCTTCAACCATGTTTTCTTCGGTGAAATGATGTGATTCAATGACTGCTTAAGTCTCTTCATTATGACTGAATAAATGAATTTGTATATCACGTTGCAAAGTGAAATGGGCTGAAATCCACTAGAGTCTTTGGATTTTCTAGTCTTGGGGATTAGGGTCAAGAAGGTGGCATTGAGTCCAGACAAAACATGGTGCTACCTCCTTGAATCTTCTACAAGTCCATGAATTGCATTGCCTAAAAGGTACTAGAATATTTTAAATAAATTAGTAGTAAATTCGTATGGACCTAGGACTTTGATATTTAATACCTCCTTTTGCACCCTTACACATCGAAATATACTTGATAATATATTGGGATAGGCTACCCAATTCTAGAATATTATTACTCTTGTATTCCATACCACCACCAGTCCACTTGCACTGCCTCGGGAATATAAAGCCATATTTTCTCTTTCTTTCCACCATTTTCCAGTGATTTCACCTAATTTATCACTCGAAACCTTTATTTCCTGTAAAAGAATGATATCTAATTTTTATTTTTCAATTATATCATTTAGGCACCTCACCTTACATTTTTTTTGAGGTGTCATATGTTCCACGAATGGATTTGAAGCAAAGAGGGGAAGAATTCTATGCTCTCGTTAGTGTACCCATAGTTAATGAGGAATTCTATAACTTCTCTAATTACTTCCCACATTATCTTCCTTCCCTTGTGCCCTCACTCGCCCATGTGCCGACCTTTTTTCCTACTTGGATGTGGTGAACCCTTGCAAGCTAAAATGAGACACTTAGAGTCACCCTCCGGTTGAAGCTGTTTTTGTCTCCATTGGATGTATAATTGGTAGAAGTGTTGGATCTGCTCTGCCAGAATTCTTGTGGCCTTTGCCTTCACCCAAGTTTTTAAGAAGTTGACCATGATTTTGTCATTTTCGTTGAGGGTTTCATTCCAGTCCTCTACCTCCATGATTGTGTTGGTATTAGCTAGTAAATTCTATATATCCGACAGATCATATGAATCCCCTAGGGATTTTATTTTTTGCATTGGTTTGTCTCTTTGAATTGTTACCAGGTTATCTACCTCCATAAATTTATCTATTATTTGAACTGGTTGTATAGTGGCCTCTTCTATCTCATCCAATTGTTAGAGGGATGAAATCTTGTTATTCATCAATGGCCCTTTCTTAGATGACATTTTCTCTTGTATGATCTTTGTCGATTAGTTCCAAGCATTGTGATTTATTCTGTTGACCACCTCTTAGAAACCTCCTGGTTATTGTCATTATTTTATTCTTGTTTTCTTGCATAGTCAACGACATTCCCTCATTAGGTGTCCATACTCATGGCACCTTCTACATTTGAATGGTAGATGCTCATAATCAAGTTATTGAGTCTAGATCTCATTCTGGTACTAAATGTCAATGGATTATGGGACAGGTTTTGGGATGATTATATATACACAAATTCTAACATAATATATTTTAACACATATTTCATTAAAATTGGAATTATAAAGGTTGGGATTTGGAATTGATACATTTTCTTACCTTATTCTCTTATCTTTATAATTAGCTTTCTAAGTTTTTTGTGTGGAGAATACGATAATTCATGTGATATAGATTCTAGAAAGGAGTTAATGGCTTTCATCACTTTATCTCTTTAATGAATCAATTTAAATAACGAAAGGAACTGGTTACTCATGATTTCAACTATTAATTGAACATGGATATTTGATATCTGATATTGTTCCCTAGAATAGTCGAGGAAGAACGGATTATGAGGAGTTGCCTAGGTTAATTATAAGTAGTTGAATGAGATTGACATCTATCATGGATGTATCAATTGAATAAGTGATCTTGACCCTGCTATTTCAGGGAAACATTTGAGATTTTATAATTTGAATAAACTATCCTAAGAATATTCATATTCTCAGGATCACTTTTCTATTTGAAAATAGACTCAATTGTAATATAAAAATGAGGAATTGAACCTCAGTAAAAGAGTTACAAAGTTCGAACTATAGCCATTTTGATCTATGTTATAAATTTTTACAGACAATCCTTGTAATTTATTCATGATAACTTAATCGAGACTTGTTTGGTTCAACCTTAACTTATTACATTGTATTAGCTATGAGGAGGTTGAATTCCATCGATATTGGGCCCAGTCTTGGAACTACTACTCTCATTTCTTGTATTATTAAATTCGTATTTTTCTTTCACTCTTTGTTCTATAATTATTCAATTGTGTTCTAGATCTAATTACTAATTATCAGATTTGTTGTTACACTCTGAGTTTTTGCAGCAGCCACAGTGAAATATCATAGAGTTATATTTGAGTGTTATCTTTACTTGTTGTTTCCTATGATTAATGTAGAGTTGTTAATTTTGGAGATGTGATATTATTTTCAGTAGATTCATTTCTAGTCATATTGTTGTTCGTTTCTTGCAGATGTAGTTTCCTAAGAAACAACTTTGTATTTTGCTGGATTACTTCACTATTTTCGGTAGGAGACTTAATGCTTTGATTCTTCTAGCATTCTTCATTGTTTAAGCTCGATGTCTAGAAGTTGAGAGTGAGTTGTTTCTTTCAATAAATGTCAGTTTCTTCTTTTATTCGTATGCCATTACTTTTGATTAGGAACATACAAGTTAGATGACATTAGCATTGTCTCTTGCACAAACTGTGTGGAGAACCTTGAAATAAACACACAAAACTATAGGTTGATGATTTAATATGCAGAGGACAATTGGTCCTTTAGGAACAAGTAAGCGCCCCAACATTTTGGAGTCATTGCTGGGGAGGTTGTCAAAGAAGTACTAGCCATATCTCTGAAGGGTTGGGTATTAAAGATGAAAGATAAGAACATGTGCATGCACTAAGTAAAGCTTATGCCAATGCCTACCCTCAGCCGATACATTTAGATCACTTAGTGTGTATGACTAGGAAAAATCCTACGACTACAAATAAAATAGTTATATATTAAAAGTTTACCCCAAAACCCAAGGTCAGCGTGGCCTTTGAAGAATGATATTTATAGACAAAATCAGAGCTCAAGTGTCGGTAGGTCCCCGAAGAATATCTGGGAAGGGTTCGACTGTTAGCCCTCAAGTAACATGGTCATCCATTGTAGCTCATGCTGAGATTCACGATAAAACTGTAGGATCTGAGCAAAGATTTCAAGATACATCCATTAGGCATATCATTCCCTCTAGTAAAAGTGGGGGGAATTATTTTAATTTTAGGGGGAAGGTTAAATGAGTGAGACATACCCATGACTTTTTGAGCCAATATTTCTTGGAACATCTATTGTAAGGAAATAACCTAAAGTTCCTAATCTAAATAGTGCTATGAGACCTACTCAACCCAACCAACACATTACATTCTAGATAGTACCTCCTAATCATGAAATTCCTGAGGATTACTAGCATATTTTTAACCAAGTTTCAAATGAAGCACCACGAACACAACATTCGACTATAGAATATCCTATTGTCGATCCAAAGGCCAATGCACCAATGAAGGTTATCCCATTACAAAATCTTCCAAATTTTCATGGAATGGCTTCTGAGGATCTTGACACATTTCTGTTTGAATTTGATGTTTTATGCCGAGGTTATGACTATACCACTGACCATCAAAAATTGAATTTTTTTCCTTCTACCTTAAAGGGAGCAACCTTACATTGGTTCATGGGACTATGAGGCAGTACCATAACCTCATGGGATAAAATGAAAGAAGCCTTCCTTACTAAATATTAGGACTATTGTCATTCTAGGGATTTAAAAGAAGAAATATTTAAAATGACGTCAAAAGAAGATGAAACTTTGGAAGAATATGTTGAAAGGTTTCAATATAATTTGAAAATATCACCTTACACTACCCTACCTAGAGAAGTATTGAAAATTGTTTTGATTAAGTGAATGAAAGATGAATGTATAGAAACATTTAATCTAATGGGACAAGGTGATATTTCCAAAGAATAATATGACATTATCATTAAATTGTGTATCAGGTGCTCATGTGGAAGTACACGAACCAAATCTGGAATTCGAGATCCTCTCAGTAGAACTAGTAGGACTATAGGCGGAGGCATAATTCGAGAAGAAATTAGTAATCTCTTAGAAGATTTTAAAACTGATATTTTGAGTACATTAACTACACGATTGAGTACCCTACATGTGAAGCAAAAACATGCTGATGCAGAGAAAGCCCTAAGTATTTTCTATTTTAATTGTTGAAATATGTGATATTTGTGCTAAATATCACTCAACGAAACATTCCCTCATTCCTTGGATTGAAGGTTGTATTCAAGGAAGTTGAGGAAGATCTAGAGCCAGCATATCTCATGGCACAGAGACATAGGTGGCAGACGTGCCCTCCAGGTATGATGCAGGATCCTTCTCTCTTTTATTCCAAATAATATTCTCAACAACCTTTTGATACCACTTGGAAATATTAGCCATAATCCACACCACCGTGGATAAATAAGCCATTTATTGGACCCTTGTGGCCAAATCAACATTATCCTACATCTTCATGGCAAAAACCATTAAATAACTCATACCCTTCACATTGGGAAAACTCATCTACATAAGGACCAATGTGGTCTTAGAACTGGCAGTGTCCTTTGGGACTGATTAATCCATATGTCAGAACATTGCTTTAGTCACAACTAGCATTGCAAGCTCTTCTTCAATTTCCCCCAAATGTTCCACCTCCATTGCATCCTAAATTACCTTCTCAGCAGAATCCTAATCTCAATAACAGACCCATCCAATATTTGGATATTTTTTGAAAACTCAGATTGTGGTTCTACTTCTTTTGAATGTAATGAGATGCGATTGAGATCTGGATGGACTATCTTTCTAGAATATAGTAGAGGAAACCAAGAGAAGGAATACAGTGAAAATCCTATTGAAGAGAAGGCTTTAGTAGAACACCCTTCTCCCACCATAGTTGTCAATGAAACCGAGGCATCAGACAAGTCAACCAAACAACAAGATCCTACTAAAACTGCGGATGCTTCTCCTCCATTCCCCGAGAGACTTACTGTGATCAAATCACTGGTCTATTATGGTTTTGATCTTGTAGGGGAATTAAAAAAAATATGCATTAAAATCCCTCTTCTCCAGGCTATTCAAGATGTCCCGATCTATGCTAAAAACATTGAAGAACTATGTGTCAAAAAACTTAAGAGAAAACAAAAAGAGTCTCCTACAATCCATGTTACACTTTCTGATCTTATTTTAAGGAAGCAAATGCCTATTAAAAATGATGACTCTGGAAACCCAGTGGTTACTATTGAAATTTAGGGTCATAACTTCACGACTACCTTCGTGGACTTTGGAGCCACAATAAACATTTTGACCATAGAAACTTGTGGGATCCTTTGGATCATCGCATTGAAACCAACCTCGATTATGTTGGAATTAGCTAATAGATCAGTAGTAAAACTAGAAGGCACTGTGGATGATAGTATCATTTCTCTATATTCCTATGAGTACCTAGTGTACTTTCTAGCTATCAATCCTAGAAATAGGTTGGATGAACACCCTCTGATATTAGGGAGACCATTGGTGGAAACTGCATATGCATATATAGGATGCTGGACAGGGAATGTGATGATTGAAAAAGGGACTGATGTTAAAAATCTCATCTTATATCTGCCTACTAAACCTAGCCTATCAGTTGGTAATTATCAATCATTCCCTCACAAATATCAGGAAGACAAATTGCGTTCTCCTCTCACTCTAGATGAAGATCTTATTTTTAAAAGGAAAACTGAGGATGATGTAATTAATGGCTTTACTAACCAACCTTCTAATATTGGGAACCCAACATGTCAAATGTTAAAATCCATGCTTGATAATGAGGCCCAGGGAGATCCACTAGAGGTTCTGAATAATGATCACATACCCACAACTGCATTTCATAATAGTTTTCCCATCGAATTGAACCTAGTAATACTTTGAACATTAATGCTAATATGACGACCTGCAACGTAAAAAATTAATTCAAAACCTTCAGAAATATAAACATGATTTTTCTTGGGAATATTCTCATATGAAGGGCATCAATCCTCAATTGTTTACACAACACATTTATATATAAAAATATGCATGTGCCATTCTCCAACCTCAAAGAAGACTAAATCCACATCTTAGGGATATAGTAAAAAAAAAGTTGCAAAAGCTTCTTAATGTTAATTTTATATATTCTATATTTGATAGGTAGTGGGTTTCACTACTAGTTGTGGTCCCTAAGAAAAATGGAAAATTAAGAATTTGTGGATTATATAGAATTGAATAAAGCTACACAAAAAGTTCAATTTCCTCTTCCATTCATATATCAAGTCCTTGACACTCTAGCAGGAAAGAAATGTTTTTATTTCTTAGATGGTTTCAGTGGATTTAATTAAATCTAGATTGCTCCCGAAGATCTGGACAAAACCACGTTCACCTTCCCATGGGGAACATTTGCATATAGGGTTTTACCATTTGGGCTGTGCAATGCACCAACCACTTTCTAGAGGGAAATATTGAGTACTTTTTCTGACTTAATCAGTGAAGCACTTGAACTATACATGGATCATTTCACTCCCTATGGAAATGAATTTGACAAAGCCTTATAGAATCCAGAAAAAATACTTGAATGGTGCATCACTACAAGATCATGCCTCAATAATGAAAAGTGTCATAGTTCTGGGGAATTATATCTCTACTATAGGCATCTAGGTAGACCAACATAGATTGAGGCAATTCTTACACTACCTACTCCTCGTACACCAAGTGAGGTGCATAGTTTCCTTGGCTATGCTTGTTATTACCATCATTTTATAGCAAAATTTTCAAAAATAATAGCACCATTGAATGTATTAACAAGAAATATGGAATTTGAATGGAATGACAGGTGTGATGTTGCTTTTGTATATCTTAAAAATCTAGTCTCAACAACCCTTGTGTTACAAGGGCCAAACTGGAATTTACCATTCCACATTTCATCTGATGCATCAAACACAAAAATAGGAGCCGTAATTGGACAGGAAGAAGACAGAAAGCCTTATACCCTCTATTATAGTAGCAAGAATCTTACACCAATAGAGCTAAATTATATAGTGACAAAAATAATTCTTAGCTGTTGTTTATTCTATGAATAAATTTTGTCACTACGTAACAGGAAACCCATCAGGTGCATTCTCCTGAAGAGCAGGAAATGGAGACATCCTAACTTTTGGAAGGGTTGGAAAATTTTCTAAATTCTATGAATTTAGAAGAAGCTGTAGGTTGCTCATGAAATCCTTCTGACCAGAAGACGCCACCTAATTCTCCAACATCTCCTCCTAATTCCACAACCACTCTCATTTTAGAAACCTCAGGAGAACCTGAGAATGCTTTTCTTCATTCTACAGATTTTGTACCAACTGTCTTGGAACCCTATTCCATTGAAGAAGTAGATTTATAGTCTCCTTCGGAAAAACATGGGACAAGAAGTCAATATTTACTTTCAAATTGGACCCTAGTTTGACAAAGACCTTATGGAGCCCATAATCGATGCTACGGTTGAGTCCAGCAAGGGAATGATGATTGAAAGGCCTAAGGCCATGACTGCCATTTACATTTCCTCTTCTCTGGTTAATATGGCCAAACATTTTACATAAAAGATTAACAGAGGACTAAAGGATAAAATAAAAAGCAAGAACAGTGAAACGAAGTCGTTGAGAAAGGACAAAAAGAAGCTACAAAGAAAGGTACGACAAATAAGGAAATATTTGTTGGATAATAAGGCCCAAAGAGATCATGAGGAGAGAAATGATAAGAAGAAGTAATTTTGGGGGAACGAAACTCAAATTGAATTTGCAAAATTTCCTATTACCTTTATTGTGGGAACTCAAACTAAGTCAGACACATTAAATATTGATGTTTCGACTACTGAAGGAGGGACCTAAATAGATTCACCAACCCTCACTGCGAGAAGTGCACAAAAATAACATGTTCCTCCATATACTCTAATTGTGGAAGCCACCATTCAATTTTTGAATAAAAAGCTGGAGGAACACCGAGAAAATTTAATGCGATATCGGAAAGAGGTAGTACCTCATTAGGAGCATCAGGAACTGCTTCAAAAGTTTCAGGCATTGACAGTTACGTGGGATGAAACTTACGTTAAACTGAGAGAAGCTAAGAAAAAGGTTCATCCTATTAAAGTTCAGCTTGAAAAGGGCATAGAACAAATGAAAGAAGTATGTTCTATATATTCTGATGCTCTGTCGTGCAGATATCTAGATAGAAATTATGCTTTATTTTTATTAGAATGATATTTATTGCTTAAATTCAAGGCCATTTGGTTAGGGAAACCGTATGAATTTAACAACGTTTCGGATTTTGTTAATTCTTTTCAGAAGTAGGATGATAATACAAAGTAAGTTTTTATACAAATTGTACATCCACAACTTCTTCCTAGAAGAGCAGGTAGATGAGAACCTTGTTCCTTTTATAGGGGATGTGCAGGTTCAAGCTTTTATATCATTCACTAGAAATCAAAGAAAGTGGGCTAAAGCCTATAATGTATTTCAAAGAAGAGACTTGGGCCTCAACCTCTAGGTTAGAGGAGATCCACAGAGCCCTTTGCGTACACTTATCTATCATAAGAGGTTTATGAAACAATCTGGTGTTGTTGATGCTTTGGCACTGATTCACATGATGTTCTGCCATCAGGACTAGAGTACTTGGGAGACATCAGGGTTGAAGCTCTCCAAGGAGCCAAGAAGAGATGGAAGGTGTCATCCGGTGAAATTAAAAACAAAGAACCTTTTATCTTTCGAAATTTCAAGGCTGCAATGAGAAGGGAACATGATTATGCTCATCTAGTGTTCAAAGAAGGTCCTATCTAGATAGGGTGCAGATATAGGTGGCCCATAATCCGGTGTCCTCAAGATGATTACAAACCTGAATATGACTTGACCGAGGAAGGTAAGTATGTTTCTTTTCAAGAAATTTGGAGTAGAAACAGATTCCGGCATTATGGGGAAAATCCTTACCCATCCCATTCCCTAACTTCTCTTCATGTCAATCATTTGTTTACATGAGTTCATGCAAATAGGTAAGCTGGGGGGTGATGTTGGGCTTCATAATTGATACATTTTCTTACTTATTCTCTTATCTTTCTAATTAGTTTTCTAATATTTTTGTGTAGAATATGACAATTTTGTGATATAGATTCTAGAAAGGAGTCAATGGATTTTCATTACTTTATCTCTTTAATGAATCGATTTAAATCACAAAAGGTGTTGGTTACTCACAATTTGAACTGTTAATTGAACAAGGATATTTGATATCGGATATTGTTCCCTTGAATAGTCGAGGAAGAATGAATTATGAGGAGCTTCTTGGGTTAATCATAACCAGTTGAATGAGATCGACTTCTATCATGGCTGGATCAGTTGAACAAGAGATCTTGGCCCTACTATTCTGCGGAAACGTTGGAGATTTTTTGATTTGAATAAAGAATCCTGAGAATCTTTAGATTCTCACAATCACTTTTCTATTTTAAAATATACTCGTTTGTAATACAAAAATGAGGAATTGAACCTTAGTAACAGAGTTATAGAATTTGAGCTATAGTCATTTTGATCTATGTTATAAATTTTTACAGACAATCCTTGTAATTTATTCATGATAATTTAATGGATAATTTTTTGGTTCGACCTTAACTTATTGCGCTGAGTTAGCTACGAGTTAGTTGAATTCTAGCGATCTTGGGCTCAGCCATGGAACTACTACTATCCTTTATTGTATTATTAAATTTGTATTTTTCTTTTAGTCTACAATTATTAAATTGTGTTCTATATCTAATTGTTGATTATCAGATTTTTTGTTATAGTTGTTGGGGTCCAGGTATGAGCGATTTATTCACCCTATTCCTACATTAATTTATTAATCTGGGTGCATATCCTTTCAAGGAAATGCACAAGGTATATGCAGGGGCAAGAGCACAATCCATTCTCACCAAGGTTTCACAATTAAGATTCAAAGCATTGCTGTGAAACTAAACTAAATACAAACTTCAGAAAAGAAATTACAAGAATTAAAGAGCTATAATAGCAAGCATAAACTACTAAATAACACACACAGAAAGATGCAGCACCTGATCAGAAGAGTGGGCCTAGCTCTGTGATTAGGGCTATGTTAGTCATAGCGAAGATTGGAACAACAAAATAGATGATACTTTATTAATCTGAAAAGGGCAGTTACAATATCGATGGGGCATCCCCAAATTACAAGAATAATCTGTCTTTTATACACAGCGAGGGAGAATGACATCGTTCCCCAAAACTTGGTAACCGTATACCCAGAAATGTACATTAGTTGGAACGGCACCAACACCAGATAGATAGGATTAGCAAGGGGTCCAAGAATGGTTTAGGGATCTGCGACTCCAGCTACGCAACCTCCTTATGACTGGTCGTTTCTGTGAATTGTGGATCTACTACAGGATGCCAAAGCATTGGTTCTTGCTCTCCAGAAGCTGTGGTCAAACACACATTTTAGTGCTGTGAATAGGTGAAACCCTGCAACTTTACTTCATTAATAAAATATTCCAATAAACAAGAAAGGGGTATTTACCTTAGAGATTTAGCATAGTAATCATGGGTAAATAATGCAAAGAGGTCAAAAAGGGTGATGGAAATGCAACAGAAAGATAGCCCGAGTTGGTGCCCAACATCTCCCCCCAACTAGCCTTCTACATGCCCTCATGCAGTTCGTCGCCTTCACAAGTCTGGATTTTGCAAAGTATAGGCTTCATGAAGCTAAGAAAGATCATATTCTATGGCCATCTCTGTCCCTGGAACTTTAAAACCATCTGAAGGGAGGACTTCCTTCCACCAGTCTACCGGAACATTATATGCTAGGGTATAATTTTCTACTGGCAACTAGATAGTGGGAAACTGAAACTGGATTCCCATCCACTAGACCCCACATGTTCAGACACATGCCACATACCTGGGCACTCTGGGGAGCACTCATGCAAAATTTGGTGCCCCAAAAGGTTCCTTGTTCCAGACAGCTGTAGGTGACATCATCCACCTTTTCTGAGAGCAATCAAGGGCCTCATCTTGAAATGTGACTAATTGCCTGACACAAAGATCAAGGCACCAGTTTTGTGTCCTCAACATTCTCTCTCTATTCCCCTCAATTCCCAAAAAGGTGTTGTGTTTAGTGAACATTATGATTGACCTCTCATGTTATCCTCTTACTATAAATGGCTTTGTAACCTAATTGGATTCAAAGGTGTTAAAATCCTTATGTCGGCTGATCTGATTGAAGGTGTAAGAGGTGAGGGCCCTTAAATGAATGTCCCCCACATCTGGGACCAGGTTGAATTCTCTGTCCAGGTGTAATAGATACCTGTGCAGGTAAAACTCACACTTCAAATGTTGAGTTGGCACGTCATGACTCCTCATTATTCGGAGGAATTATACACCATCTTCTATTTCATAACTAAACTTGTTTTTGATGCTCCCAATGCATAATAAAATAAAACATTCATGAAAGAATAAAGAATAACAAGAAGTAAGGGGGCGACATGCCATCACCTCTTGTGCCAAATTAAACATCTGCTCCTTATCAGCTTTCAGCTTTACCACTTGCTTTTCCAGTTGCTCCATCTTGAGTTGCTGCTTTGCATGCTTTAATCTCATGATATATATGAACTCCACATATTCAAAAATGGTTGTGGAATCTCATTCCTGAGTTCTTCTGACTTCATTTTGATACCGAGTTGTAGTAGATTTCCAAGTTTTCACTTTGGCTGTCAAGGCATACTCACGGTCTTCAAACAATCGCTCGACTGGGTTTGTTTGAGTGGCAGCAGAGGTTGTGGCTATCTCGTCCACCTAAGTCTATACTTCTACTCCCATGGCCTTGGATTTCTTAGCTTGCTACTTGTATTTCTTCATCTGCTTCTGCATTTTGTGTACCTACCTCCTTAGTTTCCTGACCTCCATCTTAAGCAGCATTGTCTCTTTAAATTGCAGCTGGTATTTTTGCTTGATGGGGAGTCTTCGTTGTTCGCACAACTCTACCCATTCCTGCTTAACCAAAGCTTCCTCAGTTTCAGCAGCTGGAGGTAACTCCCTTGGGACAGCTTCTACCATGCTGACTATCGGGTTTTCCTCCACTGCTCATTCTTCTTTGATTATCTCTTGCTTCACGACCTTCTCGCCTAGCTTTTCCACTGGCTCATTCATCGGGACCGCTTCACTTGGTCCCTCCTCTTCCCCAACGGCTACTTCCTCTTGTTGGGCTCTCACCGCGATCGGTGGTGCCTTTGCGAGATGCTCTCCTACTAATGTGTCTGCTAGAATCCTTCCCAGTTCTCTAGCCTCAGGGGCCTCTATCTCTTCTCTCCTCTTAGGCTCCGAAGTGCCTGTCGCCTGAGTAGCACCCACCACACACAGTTGTGGCCTTTGTGACAAGTTCAAAGCTAGGGAATGGCAAGATCTTCTTCTTTGCACCAAGGGGAACGAGTTAACCTTACTCCTCTTGGGATAGAGGAAAAAAATGAGAATTGGTAGGGATCTTCAATGTTCGGTCCTGAGGTCGACGCTGGTTCTTATCGTTCAGCACCAACCTCATGCCCTAGTTCTCCCAGAGCTTCTTCCATGGGTTCCATGGCTTCCCTAGCTTCGAGCCCGTCTTGTCCTTGTTCCTCCTCTTCCATTGGCTCTAAGGTCAGGGTCGTCATGACCTCTTTTTCATTTGGTTGATCCTCCTCCATCGGCTCTATGGTGGTGAGAGGTCCTTGTGGGGTACTCTTGGTCGCAGTATTGATCAATTCGCCCGCTCTTGTTTGTTGTGGTACTACCTCTATGGTTGTCATGCTTTCAATTTGCTCGGATAGTTCCACATTCGAGGATGGTTCTTGTTGGACAGCCTCAGCCGTGGTACTAGTGGGCCTCTTTGTGTCAACTCCCACATCTTCAATTGGTTCCATGGTTTTGGCTTGCTCTTGGGGAGCAACCTCTTCTTCAAATTCTTCAACTTCCATATCCATCTCTTCTGGTTCCTCCTGGTCAACATAATCATCTTCTCTTGCATTTTCTTCCTCCATGGCTTCTGGTTCATCTTCCCTGGCAGCCACAATAGCTGCTACCTTTCTCCTGGCCATATTCCTTCGTTATTCCTACAAAATACAAACAAGTAATAACAGTATATA
>APFE031149069.1:22553-34197 GCA_000404065.3 Pinus taeda
TTGTGAAAGTGGTTTTGTCTTGATCTTCAGGAGCTATCTGGTTCTGGTTATACCCACTAAATCTATCCAAGAAGGAGAAAAACTTTTTGCCAGCCAATGTGTCTGGAACTTGGTCAATAAATGGTAAAGGAAAATGATCTTTCTGCATTGCCTTATTTATTTCTCGATAATCCACACATATCCACCATTTACCATTTTTCTTGGGGACCATTACTAATGGGGAAACCCATTGGATATCTGAGATGGGGTAAATAAAACCTACATCTAGTAATTTCTGAAGTTCTTCTTTCACAACATTTTTTAATGCAGGGTTCATTCTTCTTTGAGGTTGTCTCATAGGATGACAATCTTCCTTAATGTATGTGATGGGTACATAAATTATCAGGAATCCCCTTCATATCTGAATAATCCCAGGCGAAGGCTTCTTTATGTTTCTGAAGGACATCTATAAGTTGCTTCTTCTGGGATTCTGACAGGTTTGGATTTATATTTAGTGTTTTTCCTGGTTCTAATTCCACTGGGACACTTTCATGGGGTGCATCAATAGCTTGCTCCTCTAATCCTTCTGATATTTCAATAGTTTCCTAAGTCTCACAGCTTAGGATAGATTCTAGGATTTGTTGATTTGACTCTAAAACAGACCAAGGATCATCTATAAAGGAGGTGACTACATCATCTTCCAATTCCATTTTCAACTGAAGGGCATGTCCAATAGTGAGGACTAGTCTCAATTCCTCATTTTTTGTTTCAGGCTCTTTCCTAGATAAAATTTTCTTACCACCTATTGGTTTTATGGACGGGGTTGGTTCTGCAAATGGGTATAACATTAGGTTCTTAGTGTTGTGCCCATTTGAAATTACCATGTGCCCTGAATGGCACCCAATGTAAGAATCCATAATAGCCAGCCATGGTCTACCCAAAATCAAAGGATGGCTGCCCACTGAAGATTGCATATGTAAAACTAGGAAATCTATGGGATAGTTCCATGAATCCACTGAAATTGTTACATCTTCCAACTTCCCTACAGGTTTAACTATAGATCGGTCTGCCAGTTCTAATACTGTAGGTGTATGTTTTAAGTTACGAAGACCTAATGCATGCATAGTTTCAGTGCTGATAACATTGATGGCAGCACCCAAGTCTACTAGCACATTCAGAATCTCTACCCCATTAATTTGCACTGTCAGAATTGGGTTCCCTGGATCTCCATAATTTACAGACATTGACTTTCCCATCATGAAATCTAATCATTTTCCCATTAAATGAATAGTGAGGGGGGTCTTTGGATTTCTTTGCAGGTTTCCTTGAACAATATTCCCTAAGAGTCTTCGCATATATCGACACGTCCTTCATAGCTTGTAAGAATGGGAATTTTGACAAATAAGTTCTGCAATTCTCCTAATAAATCAAATTCAGCTTGAGGGCTTGATTTATTCAAAGTTAGTCTCTCTGGGTAAGGTGGTTCGGATTGATATTGTTTTGTAGGAGGCGCCTGGTTTCTATCAATTTGTTTTAGCTCTTTATTAATTAATTCTAATTCCTTACCTTCACTATCAAGTTATTCAATGATAACTGGAGGAGGTTGAACATTGACTGTCTTCCCTGATCGTATATTCATTTCATACAACTCTACAGTAGAGATGCTATACGAAGGTAGGTTAAGAATGTCAACTTGATGAGCTCTCTTATTATTAGGATTCGGGTCAGGTTGTATTGGAAGCTGAGGACGGGCAGGTTGATTACCAAGAGGCACATTAGAGGGTAGTTGGAGTTGTTGCTATGGCATCGGCTAAGGAAACTACCCAGGAGAGGATCCTCGCCAAGTTGGAGCCCATGGGGAGCTCGAACTAGCTTGAGGGTTCCACTGCTGCCAAGGTGGAAACTGGTATTGTGGGCACATGGGAGGATAGGGCATGGACTAAGGATTCATACTGAAATTATTGAAATATTGAGATGGATTTGAGTACATACCTAGATTTCCCATTGGTGGTCGAGGCTGCCATGGATTTCTAGACCCCATGAGGTACAGTTTCTCCGTGTCTTCCCCTGTCCCTTGAAATACTGCTTTCATGCCTGGCAAGGAGGGCCATGAGCTTGTTGCATGATCTAGCTCACAGATTGCACATTCCTCTATGGAGTTTAATGGACATTCCCTTTCTGGATGCTTCTTTCTACACTTTGGGCAGAATATCACCATTGTCTTGTCCAATTCCAGTTGCTTTTGTTTTACTTGTAATGTATCCATCTCTACCGACAGAGTACTGAGGATATCCATTCTCAAGTTGTCTAGCAGGTTCCCGATTTCTGCCTTCGTAACACCCCTGCCAGACCCCTTTGCTGAGCGAACCCCTTGTCTGTTTTTTGCAAGCCCCCTTGAGCACTGGATGCATAGTTCATCGATAACATCAAAGGCTTCCTTAGAGATGTCTCCCTTTCCCACAATGTTCAATAGTTCCATCAAGTCTTCTGTAAGGTGTACTTGAATCGTTCCACACAATCTTCCAAGATCTTGTCTTCTTTTTGTGTGAACTTAAAAAGTTCCTCCTTGATGTTCCGAGATTCGCAGTAGTCCTAGTATTTTTCCAGAAAAGTTGTTTGCATGTCATCCCATGTGGAAATAGAGCTTCCTCCAAGGCCCATGAACCATTGTAAAGTCATTCCTTTTAATGTAGAAGGAAATTTTTTTAAATTTTGGGCATCCATCATGTAGTCATACCCCTGACACACTATGTCAAACTCGAATAGAAATGTCTTTTGATACAAGCCCATGAAAGTTTGGTAAGGCTACTAATGGAATAGGCTTTGTGGGCGCACAAACTCCAAATCCCCGATCAGAAACTCAATGGTGGAGGTTGTGGGAGCCATAAATATCTTCCAATAACTGTTAGGAATTTCATCAGGCTCTATGGAAGATGGCTGAGGATTCCTTACCACTCGGATTCAAGTTGCTTTTGCAGCACTTCCTCGGTCCCTTGGTGATGCAAGTACTCCTGCGTTCCCTTCTCCTACATCTTGATGACTTGATCCCTAGGCTATAACCTCCTTTCCCTTGCTGGGATGATCTGACTCTGTTGATGTCTTGCTTGCGACCTCTTCCTTCTATTCCCAGCGTAAGGTTTCCCTGGTCAGGTATACTGCTGGATGTTTCTTCAACTGCTAGAGGGATCTGTTGTGTCAAATCACCAAAGAATGTTGTAGATAGCACTGGTTGATCTAATGATTGTCCCTCGGACTTCTCTCTCCGTGCCCCTGGTCTCACAGCTACGTGAGAGGATGCTTCTAATTCAACCTTTACTATAATTGGTTGGATATAGGTCTTTCTTCTCAAGTATGGTCCTCCCCTCTTTGGGGCTCTCCCTCTGCCCCTCTTATTTGGTTCTTTGTTCATACAAATGTTGGTTTCTTGGTATCAACCTACAATGTTTTAGTCTTGAAGTAAGGTCTCAAAGGACCATTCCTTCCTCAAGATGAAAGAACTCACAAAAATAAAAAAGAGACAGCAAAAACAGGAACCTAGGGTTCAGGGCTCGGAGCAGGGCGTCAAAGGACTCCTCCCTCCCCAAGACAAGAACCAGAAACAAAAACACACCTCGAGAAGACCTAATACTTCTAGATCTAAAGCAAGGAGTCAAAACACTCCTCCCTCCCCAGGGTAAAAGCTAGGGTTTCCTAAAAAACACACAAGGGTTTGAAAGAAATAAATCTAACTCAGGGCCTGGAACAGGGCGTCAAGAGACTCCTCCCTCTCCAGGGCAAGGGAATGACCCAAATCAAATAGAAAAGAAAAAATAAAAAAAACAAGCCAAAAGAACACTTACACTCAAGACCTGGAGCAGAGTGAGAAAACTCGTTCTCTCCCCAGGATGAGAGATTGACCCTCTAGTTGGTTCGGATCATGTTCGCACCTTGTTAGCCTCCTCGAAAACAACACCAAAATGTTTGG
Source organism: Pinus taeda (assembly GCA_000404065.3). NCBI lineage: Eukaryota > Viridiplantae > Streptophyta > Pinopsida > Pinales > Pinaceae > Pinus > Pinus taeda. Next base: position 26,497 of record APFE031149069.1, read on the forward strand.
GTTCAAGTATGAATGATTTATTCACCCTATTCCTACATTAATTTATCAATCCAGGTGCGTATCCTTTCAAGGCAAATCACAAGGTATATGTAGGGGCAGGAGCACAATCCGTTTCGACCAAGGGTTCACGATTAAGATTCAAAGCATTGCTGTGAAACTAAACTAAACACAAACTTCGAAAAAGCAATTACAAGAATTAAAGAGTTGTAACAACAAGCATAAACTACTAAATAACACACACAAAAAGATGCAGCCCCTGATCAGAAGAGCGGGCCTAGCTCTCTGATCAAGGTTGTGTTAGTCACAGCGAAGATTGGAACAACAAAATAGATTATACTTTATTAATATGAAAAGGGCAGTTACATTATCGATGGGGCATCCCCAGATTACAAGAATAATTTTTCTTTTATACACAGCGAGGGAGAATGACATCTTTCCCCAAAACTTGGTAACCGTATACCCAGAAATGTACATTAGTTGGAACAACACCAACACCAGATAGACATGATTAGCAAGAGATCCAAGAATGGTTCATGGATCTGCGACTCCAGCTGCATGGCCTCCTTATGGATGGTCATTGCTGTGAATTATGGATCTGCTACGGGATGCCGAAGCATTGGTTCCCATTCTCCAGAAGTTGCGGTCAAACACACATTTTAGCGCTGCAAATAGGGAAAACCCCGCGACTTTACTTCATTAATAAAATATTCCAATAGAAAAGAAAGGGGTATTTACCTTACAGATTTAGCATAGTAATCATGGGTAAATAAGTGCAAAAAGGTCAAAAAGGGTGATGGAAATGCAACAGAAAGATAACCTGATTTGGTGCCCAACAATAGTATGAGGTTTTGCAATAGGCACAACAGAATATGATAGAGTTAGATTTATTGCAATTGGTTCTTCGTGTGTTATCTTTATTTTTTGTTTCTTGTGATTAATTTAGAGTTGTTAATTTTGGAGATTTGATATTATTTTCAGTAGATTCATTTCTAGCCATATTTTTGTTCCTTTCTTGCAAACACAATTTCCTAGGAAACAAATTTATATTTAGTTGGATTACTTCATTGTTTTTGGTAGGAGACTTAATGATTTGATTCTTTTAGCAGTCTTTATTGTTTAAGCTTGAAGTATAGAAGTTAAGAGTGAGTGGTTTCTTTCAATAAGTGTGATTTGTTCCTTTTATTCATATGCCTTTACTTTTTATTAGGACCATGCAAGTTAGGTGACTATTAGACATATACATGGCAGACACAAAATATGAATGATAAGCATTGAGTTGCATATATTGTTGGCATTATGATACAGGGGTTGTCCTTGATGGCAACTCACTCAGATGAAAGATCACAGTACAACAGGTTAACAACAAAGAATTATAGATCAGACTACAAAGAATGAAGAAAGAGAGGTATATGCAGGTTCACATTGACCAAGGCGCATATACACGTAGGTTCACTGAACACAAGTAGCGTACATGTACACATACACTTTCACAGAAGGAAAAGCATGTATATCTTGGAAAACTAAGTTTTTAGTCAAAGGTATTTGGTCCAAGGTATTGGTTCTAAGTGGTTTTGGTCCATGGTATTGAAAAAGGCCTAAAACTATAAAAAGAGGAGAATATCATTAGGCCAAGTGTGCAAGTATCGAATATTTGATGAATTGTAAGATCTAGTATGCAGGTTATTGGCTTATGGTACTGTGCTTGATCTGAACCAAGGATGAACCTCAGCGGTTGGTGAAGGATAAGATCTAATGATGGATCGGGATCTTAAGGCTTAAAATGAATTATCATTGTGGTTTGATCATGTATAGTCTAGATCTGAATACTGACACATCTGTTGTTCTATAAATATTATGATCTAGGTATAACTTAAGTCTGGAATAGTTGCAGAATTATGAATTAATATTTGCATATGTGTACACTGGTTGGATTTGATAAAAGCGCGTATACACGCAGGTTCGACACATAGAAGTAGAGTATACCTCATAAAGTATGTTTTAGTTGTTTATGTTTGCTGTTGTAGAATTCTGGGTTTTGGTTTGGGTTCTGGTGACTGTATTTTGGTGACAGTATTTGGACTAAACAGATTGACTATCAAAGTGATTGATTGATTCAGTTATGGGTGACTCAGAAATTGATGTTTGAGTTTTAGTGACTGTTTGATGCAGATGTATTTGATGATTGAATTGCAGTTATAATGTTGTTGATGGATCCAGTCTGAAAATTTATGAAACGTGGTCCTTGTTGGAAGAAAGAACTTCGTAGCCTTCTATAGGTCACAGCCTACGTAATAGTAAACATATCAGATAGTACAAGAGTTAGGGGGTTGTAGATCCCTTCCAGTAGAAACTGGAGAACAAGAGAAGGTTGTAACCTTCTGCAGGTAGAAGCCTGTGTACTAGTATAAGTCTGAACCAGTACAAAATTGTAAATAGATTTTCTTATTATTAAAAGAAGACAGAGATGATAGCAGCAGGTGGTTTTCACCCACATTGGGTTTCCACCTTATATGTTAGTGTTCATGTGTGTTGCTTACGTGTGATTCTTTTTCCTGATTTTACTGCACTATCTAATAAATCTCTAATATACTGGTTAAAGTTCAATGCATGATAAATTGGGTAAATCAAAAGTTCTCTCTATGCATATACGCTAGTTGCTTTAAGTACAGTCATGTATACATGCTAGTTCACTTAGCTAAAGTAGCGTATACAAATATGTTTGGGAAATTAAATGATTGATCTGATAATACTGATTCACCCCCCCTCTCAGTATCATTTACAACATACATGATTAACATGATATACATTTATAGTACATTGTGTATGACTGTTGGATTCATCTTCCAACGTCTCTTGGACTCCGGTGGTTGTTCACATTCCACACCAACCCATAAAGGATTAGGTGTCCAACATGCCCCCCCTTAATTCGAAGGGGTGTGTATGAGTCCAAGAAGAGATTTGTAATACAAAATGTGCAAAAATGCATGGCAGCACTAAGATGAATGTGTTGTCTGAAATGTTGGTATAAGGGGGGTGGTTTAAGGATGACCACCAACACTGGAACGCTTAGTGCAGTTCCAAGAACTCTTCCAAATATGGCATGAAGCTGAAGTCTTTGGCTAGAGGAAGTGCTCCTCATGTTTTGAAGAGGGAAAATTTCAACCTTGAAAGGGAGGTCTCAGCCCACATAAAAAGGGATAACCTCAACCTGTGATGGTTTGAGGATGACCACCAACTCTGGAATGTTTAATGCAATTCCTGGAACTCTTCCAAAACTGGAAAGAAGCTGAAGTATTCCTCTAGTGGAAGTGTCCCTAGTTCTTTGAAGAAATGTTTCAACCCTTCATAGATGGTTTAAGGCTGATCATCAATTGAAGGCATGCTCAGGGGCATCATTGTCTCTAGATACAACTCTGAATCTGGTATGGAAGATTATGGCTCAGGCTCACTTGATGTGGCTTTAAAGCTTGTAGATGACCATCGCTTCCCCCCTGTCAGATAAAAGGTGGGATGAGGGAGAAAATTCAACTACAAGATTGTTCAATACTCCAGAACAAGTTCTGATATATGACTGAAATATCTTCTTGGCTGTTGAAGCCCATTGCCAAGAAGCGATCCATCCAAGATGAATCTTTGCTTTTGCAGGAGGCCTGCTTTTGAAGCATCTATTTGAAGAATGTGTGGTTTTATGACAGCTATCACATGGATGAATATCAAAACTATGATCTTTCATATCACCAACTCAGTCACAGTGTTGGAATTTAACAATTTGTTGTGGCTATTGTGGAAGAGGACCAGAATTTGAAACAGTTGAAGATGAATTGTCATGAAGAAATCCAACACTCTGAAATTGGATGGGCTTTGAGTAATCTAGAATGTGAAAGTAAACCTCCTTATCATATCCAAGACTGGTTCTATGCTTCTTATGGACAAGCTCTTCCCAAGGTCTAATGACCGACTTGGGAAGTGTAGGCTAAATTTTTGCATCTACATGTAACTTTGCTACTTCATTGGGCACTAGATCTTAATCAACTATAACATTATTGACTTGTTGTTTATGGTAGTATGTTTCAATGTTATAAACAGAAATAGTTTCAGAATGATGACTCCATTGCTATAATTCTTCCTACTGTAGTTGAGATTCAAGCTGCAAAAAATCAATGTTTTCTTTTGCACTTTGTAAACAGGTTTGAATATTGGAAAGATTATTCTTGTTGATGTTTACCATCTCATCTACAGTAGAGACTATCAAGGCATTTAACAACTCTAATGTGTTATCAATTCAATCCATTTCAAAACAATTGAATTAAAGGAATGGTGTTGGCTTCGACTACAAACGCACCATATAATTTAGAATTGTTCGCACCAGCTCATTAACTAATGCAGATTCATGTTCTTCAATTGTATAATACAACTGAGGAGGCATATATTCTATTTTCAATGCGTATACGTCACCATAACTCGTACGAACTTAGTTGTCAAGACCCACAAGTTGGCTTCAATGTACATTCAATACTCAAGACACATAAACTATTCAGTCCTCAACATTCATCGCTTGGGATGATAACTAAGTTGTCACGACTACGAATATAAACTACTCAATCTACCACACATACATTCCCATGCATTAAGAGCTAAATCTCTCTCTCTCTCTCTCTCTCTCTCTCTCTCTCTCTCTCTCTCTCTCTTAAAGCATAAACTTCAATCTTTAAAGAATGGAATAACACAAAATGGTTTTCAAAACACCACATCGGATATACAACGACCAACGCACATATATTTCATCACCATAATACAAAACATGACCTTCATATTTTCATTGTATCACCATTCATTGCACGGTCTTGAAGAAAGGAGCATTGACACAGACTTCAACATACATTTCCCTTGCTCTCAAACCTCCCACAGTCCATCTTTACAATTTGGAGATGAAAGCAAGACAAACAACAATGCCTAAACGATGCAACCAAAACCCCCGTGACACCTGGCCACACACTACCAAAAATCGTATTCAATGAATTACCAGTAATCATCTGAGCTCTGCTATGATATAGCCACCGAAAATGGTGAAGTATGTAGGCTTGTACCTCAAGAAAAATTCTTAGATGCCTCTCACATACGTTATAAGACTAACTAGGACAAGGAAATTGGCCAGAAATTTGCGGTGTTTTGTAGAGGCATGAATTCAAAAGAAGATGTGATTGATGAGTCTACCAATACCATGACACATTTCACCAACATGGTCTTCAATGGCAGATTTAACTATTGGAAAATAATGCTTCCTACCCCAATACCAATTTCTGAGTGTTTCTGTGAATTTTTAATGAGCTTCCCTTCAACAACCTTTAAAAGGTCTTCATAGTATCTATCTGGCACAATGGACTGTTTCTTTACGGAACCTAAAATCGACAACCAGACCTTCAACCTTAATGTAACAAGAATCCCCTTCTTGATCAGCCTCTTCAAGGTAATGGTATTAGAGATTGTAGAACGTGAGAGAGAAGACACAACAATCCCTTCAGAGAGAGAAGATATGTGTGGGTTGGTATTTACAACCTAAGAAATGTGTGACTTTCGGGGATGGGGCTGTAGGCAAGACCTATATGCTCATTTTGTATACAAGCAATAATTTTCCGACTGACTATGTACCAACTGTTTTGTATAACTTTAGTGCAAATGTTGTGGTGGATGGAAACATAGTGAACCTTGGCCTATAGGATACAACAGGTCAAGAGGACTACAATAGATTAAGACCTCTGAGCAGAGCCGATGGTATGGTAGCATGGGGTTCCGTTGCATGGAGTATGGAGGAAATGTTTGGAGTTTGCAGGAGGATCTGCATTTGGAGTATTACACAACAATGATTTAGCTCACAACACAGAGAATCACATAGGAATGCTTCCAACCAACGTATCAGTTACAATGCAACGAGAATAGACTAAAGAGGTAGAGAATGATTGATTAGAATGGTGTGTAGAGTAACGAAATGGTCTGCCAGGCGAGTGCCCAAGCAAAGAAGAAAAATGTTATTTCTATAACTGACAAGTTCAGGAGATAATTTAATGGCAGGCAGGTTCTGCAGAGTTGACAAGCTCTTAAAATACCCAGACCTCTATTTTCAGATTTCTAGATTGTACATTACACCCAGAATCGCAGAACTGATAGTTATAGGAATATAGATAAGTTACAAAGGCAGATATCTAAGACCTGCGACCTTGCGTATGAGGGAAAATTGCTAGTTTTTTTACTTTTTATATCAGAACAATGGGTAGAGGTACAGGACTAGCATGTATAGAAAGGCCATACAAAAACAAGCTCACATAAACAAGTGGCTCATACTTAAGTAGGGTAGGAGATGGCCCGCTCTGATACCATGTTAGACACATACATGGCAGACATAGAATATGAACGATAAGCATTGATTTGAATATATTATTAACATAATATACATTTATAGTACATTGTGTATGACTGTTGGATTCATCTTCCAATGTCTCTTGGACTCTGGTGGCTGTTCACATTCCACACCAACCCATAGAGGATTAGGTGTCCAACAGTTACATTAGCACTGTCTCTTTCAAAAACTACGTGCACAACCTTGAAATAAACAGATGAAACTCTGGGTTAATAATTTAGTGTATAGAGGTCAGTTAGCCCTTTAGGAATAACTAAGCACCCCAATAATGAGGCGGATCTAGTTTTTGTTTACTTTAACTAGATTGAGTTTTTCCAAAAAAGGAACTAGAAAATCACTTAATTCACTACTTTGAATAGATATATTCATTATTTTTGTGATAAAATTATAATGATAAACTATGTAAAAAAAATTATATAATATTCATTACTTTTTTGATAAAATTATCATAATAAACTATGTAGCACAATATTTTTCCCAAAAAAGGAACTAGAAAATCACATATTTCACTACTTTGAATGGATATATTCACTATTTTTGTGATAAATTTATCATGATAAACTATGTAACACAAATTTATATAATATTCACTACTTTTCTGATAAAATTATCATAATAAACTATGTAACACAAATTTATATAAATTTGTAGAAGAAAATATTTCAAGTATTCATGTCTTAATACTTCAAGGGATCTCAACCTTGAATCTCATCATTTACATAATACTTCATAACACAGTCATTGCTGATTGAGCTACACTCTGTGGGTTAAGTATTCCTTTATTAACCAATTAGTAATATTTGTAATTTCTAATAAGTATTATGGCTGATAATAATTATTCTTAGATATTAATAATAATTTACTATTTATTAATTTATAAATTCATAAACTATTGTTTGAGAAGGATTTTGGCGATAATCACATCAAAATTCATTAGTCGACGCGTTTCGAACCAGCAAGTGTGGTTCATCGTCAGGACAAGATGAAGAACCAAAAGCATGGTAACAAGTTAAATAGAGAGATTCATCATTCAACTGCTAGAAAGGAATGACTACATTTTGTAGTTTTTAACCCCGTACAGAAATTACCTGCATACGAATTCTAAATCACAAGAAAAAATAAAAAAATGCAAGAGCATAACACATAAAACACATATACACAGAGATTTCCCACTGGATCCCAAAACCAGGACTACCAAATTTATTTTTCATTATGTTCCTTTCAATGTTACAATACATATTTATACATGCTGAAGCATCCAATACCATGGACCGAAAACCATCGCG
>APFE031149069.1:39654-55617 GCA_000404065.3 Pinus taeda
AAAGGGAAAAAATAGGAAACACACAATCAAGAAGACAGGGAGAGGGGGAGGAAGAGGATGGGTTAGGAGGAAAGGGTAGGGATCCAACAATTGCTAATCTTCCAGCGGTCATCCCTGTTGAGATTCTTCGGCATTTTTTCAATTTCAATGGCCTCCCTAAACTTCTGATGATGGAAAGGAGCGATTTTAGCAATCACCCGGGCCTCCTCAAAGCATATATGGTGCTTAGTCTTCTCCGCATGTTACGCCAGGGTAGAGGAACGAGTCCTCCCATGTTTGATGTCAATTGCGAGCTCGTGAATCCTCTGATTTATAGAGTGCCCAGTTTCTCCAACGTAGGGTGTCCCACACAAACACAGAATAACATAAACACCCTTCATGTCTTTGGGGTCAACATGATCTTTAACAGATCTTAGGTAGCTACAAATGGTGTTAAGGGGTCTACCGAAAATTTCTCTAAACAATGTTATGGATCACAGAAGCCTAAATTCCTTAACATTATGCTTTTTAAGGATTCTTGCAATCTTGTCAGTGGTCCCTTGGATGAAAGGGAGATGAACCCTAGAGATTCGATCTTTAGGGTCTTTCTTAACCCTGGGGACTCTGCTCGCTTTAAGGAAAACATTCAGACCTTAGTGCCTATTATACCAATTATTAACAAAAACATTAAGGAGATGATTTTTTTCTTTATCAAGGTTCTTTTCATCAGATATTCTTAGTGCACGAGTAGCTAGAGTGTTGAGAACACCCAACTTTTGAGCAGGGAAACGATGAGAGTTGGCACGAAGATATTGCTCAGTATGAGTTTTCTTCCGAAACACTTGATGGGAGATAGAACTGTCATTATTCTTCAAAATGAGAACATTAAGGAAAGGTAGGCACACATCAATTTCTTGCTCCATAGTAAACTTTATGGAGGAGGAATGCCTGTTGAGATGCTGGAAAAAAGGATCTAACTCTTCTTGGACATGAGACCAAATGACACCGGTTTCATCCACAAAATGACACCGGTGTCATCCACAAATCTTTTCCATAGCTTGGGCAAGAGGCGGGTTGATGCCAAAGCCTTGGATTCAAAGTCTTCCATAAAAATATTAGCAACAATCGGGGATAGGGGGAGCCCATGGCAACCCCACAGGTTTTCTCATAGAATTGCCCTTCAAAGTAGAAAAAAGTGGAAGTAAGACAAATCTCAACTAACCGAGCGATATCGGGTTCAATGAGGTGCTTGATAAACTATTATGAAATAACTAACAAATAATTAGGGCCTGAAGTATTCCCTAAAACTACTTCTGCTTGGCTTAGATATCATCTTCCTCGAACGTAAGGAAACAAATTAATGACCCAAGACCTACAGGCATCTGGCAGGAATGAAAGCCTACCCACTTACGAACCACTAGTGGGTTATTCTAGGTGGCATGGTTTTCCTTGAATAATGGTGATGAGTCATCCTGGATTTCTGGTTAACAGCTAGATATGGTTGTCCTCATTGTTGGTTTGACAACTGGGTTATGATACGTTTTCCCACCTGTATGAAAAAAAAACTAAACAAATAATTAATCAATTTAATTTAATTACTTAATAATTAAAATAATCAAGGGGGTCGACCGCATGACCCCAACTGGAAGTGGAACCTAATCGGCTAGTTGTCTTCTTGGTCTACTTGATGTGAAAATTGGTAGGATGGATTTGAAAAACTTGGTAGTCAGAAGGCCTCACCCAAGGTTAGGGGTTAGTTTGAATAGTATTCAAAGATAAAAGAAGAATGGGGGTCGACCGCCTCACCCCAGACTTGAAGTGGGGCCCAATCCTCTGGAATGGGCATAGAGCCTGGTGTTATAGATGACTGCAGAGCTTGGAGGAACGACCTTCTCCACTATAACATTTGGGATTGCATAGTAATTTTGGCCAGCACAGGAAATTTATTCTACATAGACTAGATTGGCCTATGCACAAAGAAAGGATAAATTGAGGGGATCCTTCCTCATAAGCAAGGCATAAAGCCATTGACCATTGTACTAGCCTACAGTGGAAGAATAAAATAATGGGCCTCCCGAGATGTGGGATTTCTCCTCCATCTATCCTTTGAAATCCATTTCAAGGTGTAAGCATTCCAAGCAAGGCCTTCTCCTATTGTCCTAGTCGTGCAAGGTGTAAGCATTCCATATCGTGACCTTGTCCCATTGTTTCAAGTGGATAAATTTATTGGTGTTGGATTAAGGATTTATATCAAATATAATAACAAATATTATGAAAATATCGCTTCAAACACTTCTTTCTTTCTTTTTCTTTTTTTTCTTTCTTTTTTTTTAATTTCGGGTGGTTCACGGACACCCGTGGTGAGTGGGTGTTGGCTACATCCATGCAAACACTAAGGCTAATCTCTAGGATCATACCCCTCGGCCATCACAAACCTGACCCCAAGGGCTTCGGGTAGAATCAACCCTATGACCTCCCGATTGACGAGGCACTGACTTGATCAGTTGGGCTAACCCTTGGGGCTATATCACTTCAAACTTTATTTCAATTGTCTGGCATTTATTCGTTAAGGGCTTAAATGGTTTATATTGAAATTAGCTACTCCAATATTATTTTAACATACTTAGTCTAAAAAACCATTTTTTTCAGGTGCATTATTTAATTTGAATATGCGAATTTCATATTGTGAGAAGTTTTGTTGGTTGAAAAAAAATTGAACTTAAAAATTGAATGGGTGTCATGTAATTCACATAAATTATCATCACATGGAAAAGTAGAATAGTGGAAACAAAAGGCCACTTTATTTCAATTATTTGGCATTTATTCATCAAGTGCTTAAATGGTTTATATTGAAAATAGATACTCCAATATTAGTTTAATATAGAAAGTCTAAAAAAACATTGTTTTTAAGTGCATTACTAAATTTGACTACGCAAATTTGATATAGTGAGAAGTTATTTTGGTTAAAAAGAAAATTGAACTTAAAAATTGAATGAAAGTGTCATGTAATTCCAAAGAAGTATCATGACATGGAAGACCATAATATTGGAAACAAAAGCCTACTTTCAAGATATTAGATTCCATCATATATACAAAGAATTATATAGGCTATCAAAGAGTGACTTATCACTGGAGCCAGGCATCATAATAGTTGAATATCTTGATGGTATCTCTGTCTAAGAAGCACAATCCCTGCCCATAGAATAAATGAACTAAATATCACCTTCGTGGAACGATGACATTCCATAGTCATGGAGAAAAAGGAAAAATTTATCAGCCTAATAGATCAACACAATTCCGGGAGTCACATGCTACAAGCTAAAGCATCAAGTCACAGTTTGAAATTTTTTTAGACACACTTGTTGATATGATTCTTTAGGATCCAAATTAGTATGTATTCTTTCAAGTGTGTATAAGAAACAAACCATTGTGTTCAAGGTGAGTCTGCATTCATGAGCTGACAGACAGTTAAATTTTGCAATTAGAGTTGTTGTTATTTAAAAGTAAATATCTGAAAAACAACAAATGTTACAATCTATCGATGTACTTTTTATTTTTATATCTAGATTGTTATAACATCATTTATCACCCTTGTATACTTGATGCTCTGATTCATGGCCTTGGGCAACCCTTTCCCTTTAGACTTGGTCCATTTATTAAAAAACATTATTTTAAATTCCATACAGAACTATGCCCTTCAAAAAGCACATGCACACGCAGGTCCAATTATACCCAACCCGCGTATATGATTATAATATTAAAAAAATATAAAATCCCTATTTTATGGGTGAGGTTTACGGGTTACACTGGAAGCCCACCTATAGGAGCCCGTGGCCTAACCGTATCCCAACTGAAAAAAGTGTTTTGGGGTGATATAAATACACCTCATGGAAGGCCTAAAGGGAGGAAAAATATAGGATATTGATACTATATCCAATTAGTCCCTAATCAAGTTTGATTTATCCCTATGCCTCATGCACTCCCAGCTATAGGAAACCCTTGTTTCCTCATAGAGATGTCCATCTCCTTTATATGGAATCTATGTGTATGCATTTGAAAGAGGATTGTTGAGGCTTGGGCTAGACATATCTGGAGGAAGGTTTCGCTTGGAACCATGGGCAAATTAGGTTGTATTCTTCCACATTATTTTGTAGTCATCAATATATAAGATATGTCTTGTTCCTGATGATATGATATTTATGCTTTAACTCATGTTATTATCTAATTATGTATGATTTCATGTTTTATCTCTATATTATTATATGATCTAACATTTATATCTTGAACATGCTTTGAACTAATACTACTATACATGCTTTTCTTGAATGAGTTGTAGGTTTTGAAGCATAGGAGGAAGCAAAAGGTTTGGACCCTATTGGAACATCCTCAAATGTAGGACCTTCGGGTACTATTTCTTCATCATTCTTATTGACGTATTCCCTTAGATATATTGGGGTTCTCAACCCAGACCCTAGGGTGTAAGATTCTCGTAACACAAATAAAAAAGGTAATGTTTTGAAGTGAAAATGGTATCATCACATGATTACACTGAAGTTGTGCTAAAATGTGTTAAATAATATAAAACTCCTCAAAAAATGACATGAATACAATACTCGATATACAACAAAAATGGAAAATTGTTTTTGAAGTATATTAATAGATTCTTCAAAAGACAACATTACATTCATGAATCATCTCCACCACATCTAATCCAATGGATCAATTTAGTGCTTAAAATTCAAAGTGTTCAAAAATTATAAAAACATGAATGATTGGATAGATCTCGGTGATCTGAATCCAACGCAACTAGTTTCACTCAAAATCGATATCGTATACTCCCGATATTGTGTTCTGATCAAATTGCCAATCAACTAAAATTTTAAAAGTTGGGTTGCAGGTATGCCTAGTCAGCAATCCATACGCTTACTAGGTAGGTGACTAGGAAGATGATAGTGTATAGTTCGGTCAATGGTATGATGATAAGTGTCACATTTTTATTGGTTTGTGAAGGCGCAATTTGATTGGTTGAGGGTTCATTTATATGGACCAATGTTGGAGGGCCACGTGGGCCAATGGGTGGCCTCCAGACAACACATTAAAATTTTGGGTGAGGGCCAAAGCACCCCACCAGAATTGAACCTGCGACCTACAACCAAGCAATCATAGGCCTTAACCAATGCACCAAGATTTGTTTCTTAATAACATATGTCGGCAGTTTTTATTTAGGTTGTAAAAAATGTGAATTTGGGTATAAGGTCGAGTCTAAGCCCCAACCCTAGTCACCATTCCCACAAGGATCTAGAGGTGGGACCAAGTGTTAGGGCTTATCCCTAGCCCCATGGTCTAGCCCTAAGATGAACATTACACTCGCAGCCCAACTCAGAATTGCGGGTGGAGAAGGTTAAAGTGGCCATCCCTGGGGTCGCATAACCCTCTATAGGACCAAGAGCACAAAGGTTAAGGAGGCCATCCCCGGGCCATATGGCCTATTATGTGACCACACCATCAACAAACAAGGACCGCTCTAATTGCTAAGCACCCATCGTGGAATTTGGCACCATACACTGGTTTCATGGTGCACAATATGACTGTGTGTCAGGTAGTCGAGGGCCCGACCAGTAGGGGTGATCAGTTGGCCCCGAACCCTAGGCATGTGGCCCCCATATGACCAGAATTTTTAAAATTAGGGATTTACTGGACATTTTAACTATCTGACAAATTCGCCTGTCGAGTAGGATTATAGCCTAGATTTATGCATCAGTTCCGACTATGGGGCACTCAATCCAGGTTTGGGTCAAACTGGAGGATGATTAGCTATGGAATTGGGTGAAAACTTGAAAGAGGCATAACTTTCTCAATTTTTGGCCAAATGAGGTGCAGAAAGAACCCAAATGGTGGTTTTTCATAGTTATGGATTTATTGGAGACACTTTTTTTTAATTACGAGCACTGCAAATTCATGTAAGTATAATTTTTTTAGCATAATGAAAGAGGCCCTGCATTGGAAGCTGGTCTAGGAGATGTAGCCCAAGAGAGGGGTGAAATCCTTTATCATGTTTTACTGTTATGTGTTTATAAAATCATTTATTGTCTATGTTTGGATGTTAATGGTGTTTAAAATCACTTGTTAATGTGTTTAGTAGCTTGATCCATTACCCAAAACACATATAAAATTTCATTTGCAATTTGTATATCACCTTCCATTTTCAATTAAAAATAATTTTGGTATCAGAGAAAAGGTTATTATGAAGGTTTGATTTGTTTACATGTGTCTTTCTGATGCTTACAAGGTTGAAGCTTAAAACAGGATAAGGAGAACTTCTGGAGCCAATATCTCAAATTGTTTCATGGAGAACAAACACACCTCAAGCTTCAATAGTCATGGAACATGAAGGAGGCCCTGAAGGTATGTCTGAAGATGAAAGAACTTTTAGAAAGGCATTCTTTAGGATGTCTTAAATGGTGAAGGCTCTGTATGAGGACAAGAATTCTAGGTTTCAAGGAGAAAGATCAAAACCTCTTGGAGGAAAAGGAGACAAACCTCCAAAAGGGAATGGAGGAAATGGTGACAACCAACCACCTTCACCTCCATCCTCACCTTTTTATTCTACCTCATCTTCTACTACTTCTTATACCCTTTCAAAAACACCTCCAAGCTCCCCAAAGGGTCATGGTAAAACTCCTTTTCTTAAGCTTGATATTAAGTTTGAATTGCCTATGTACAATGGAGCGGTAAATGTAGAGAGATTGGATAATTGGGTTCATTAGATTGAAGTGTATTGTAGGATACAAAGAATCAAGGATGATGAAATCAATATTCAGTTTGCTTCTCTTAGATTGGAAGGTGCAACATTAAGTTGGTGCACTAGTAGAAAATGGTGAAATTAGTGACTAGGTGACTAAAAACGTTAGTCACCACAACGTTTCCAAGTGAAATACTATAAAAAATTAGCAATATTAAGAGACCCAACTAAAAATGACTAATTTAGTCCCGAGTTAAAATATACGACTAGATAATGAGTAATACTACTAAAAATGACTAACGTGAATGACTAATTTAGTCTAGGAACAAAAATATGACTACCTAACAAAAACTACAATAATATGAATTAGTCGTTTATGTTAGTCATTTTAATTGCGTCACTTCAACAATCTAAAATTACAAGTCATAGTGGATTCAAAGGTTGTTTTAAATTGATGAAAGGTTATACTTCCTTCTACACTTCTTGATTGGATCAAAGGATGATTAAAATTATGGAGCTTATTAGAATATTTAGGGTCATATCATTTGATCACATTCACAGGGAATTAAATTCAAAGGTTGACAAATTATTGAAAAGGGGAGTGGGCCAACACCTCCTTTTGCAACACGACATGACCACCTATATATGTTGCAACAATCTTGCCAACTTATTTAGTTGGTTGCACATATATTTCACATTTCTTCTTCGTCTTGCAAAGTGGTAGTGCTAAGGAGAGGGTATGAACTTTGATCAAATTAATGTTCACTTAGTAACACTACCAAGTTTCTTTCATGCAACTTGTCAAATGTCTTAAGTTTTCTTCACAACTTCTCATGGTGCTTAAATTACTTTTCTAAATCTCTAATTGAGGCTACAACCCTCCAACATATCTAACTATTCAAACTCTTCAACCTTTGTTAGAGCCTTCTTAAGGAAAATCACCTACTTTTCATATAACAACCTAAACTATGCGAATGACTAAGAGAGAACTCCATTTTCTCTAGATGAAAACGTAGGGCCTTACAACCCCATTGGCGCAACAAGTTGAATATATTTAACCTAAAGAAATATGTGTATTCTACTCCCAAATTTGGAATATAAATTTTAATAATCTAACACTTGTTTTTAACTATTAAATCTATTTATTATATACTCTATTTTATTTTTACCCACTTAATATGCAAGAACACCTAAATGTTTTCAATACAACTAGGCTAAAAACACTTGTTTCCTTCCAACATCTCACATTTTTCCTCCATAAACTTTAATAAACAAAATCATTGCATAAAAACATAACCTTAAAATTAAATTATTATTATTATTATAATAAATACCGCCTAATATTTCAACCAAAAGCATTCTCAAATATGACTAAAGTATGTAAAAGTGAAAATAAAATATTATATCTATTTTTTGAACATTGGAAAATTTAACACTTTTAAAAATTTAAACATTAACTTTTATTTACAATAGCTCTCCCAACCACAAACTTTTCACAGTGCGGGGAAATTACATCCCAACAAACTTTTCATAATGCCCGAAAAAGACATCTGAGAGAATTGTGAATTATGGTTTTACTACTAGCGGACCCAATATTGAAAGCCACCATTGAATCTTCAATGCATTGATGGCAGAAAACCCAATATCGAATGCTACAATCAAATATTCAATCCATTTCGGCAGATGCAATATCAAATGCCACCATCGAATCTTCATGGACAGGAAGTGATTCTGGTGGAGGATACTTTGGGGATTTTTTCATACTATACTTTAGCATCTGGACTTAGCTAGCGAGATATCTTTGTCTGATATCCTCAGCTATCTCTCTTCTCCACATCATGGTTGTAGGTAAACGTTGTTCAATTTTTTTATAAACTACCATCCTAGTCAAACTACCATCAGAATGGGAAATTACAACGAACCCTGTGTAGAGGAGCGCGATTTTTGGCCTCGGAAATCAATGATGGAGTTTGGTCCAAGAACGATATAGGTGTGTTTGTTGTATGCAGTTTGATCCAAAGTTCAGGTCACGTGATCGACTCCGAGAGAGTCTCAGTTATATCGGCCAACTTACAAAGACTATGTTTAGTGCCAAATAACTAAACTTCGAGAGCTCTATAGAGAAATAAGGCAGCTCTGCAGGGTTTTCCAGAGCTAGGAACCATTATAATTCAAAAATTTGGAGACATATATTCTTGTTGTCGTTGGCAATATCCATCTTCCTGAAACAACTTTTCTCTTCTTGATATAGTCAAAACCTGGTGAGCCATTCCCAGCTTTAAGTTCATCTTTAAGAGCATGAGACTACCATTCTAGTACATATTAGAGTTTGCTTTATACTATAAAAACTATACCATTCTCTCTTTGAGACATGAAGCCACAGATAAATACCAAAGATTACTTTGGTACATTCCATTTGGAGCCCAATCTAACACTCCAAACTATTTTTCTATTGAAACCAAATCCAAAAAATTGAAATTTCCATCACATTGTGATCCCATATGGGTTGAATCCTCCTCTCTTCGACAAAATCCTCAAGCTTGTTGAATCCATTGCCAGCCTCTTCCTAAAAGAGTGAAAGTAGATCGACCCCAGCCTTCGGGATAAGTTGAGGGTGCTTTGCATTCAGATGTTGTTAGTGGAGGTTCCTGCAGTGATCCCTTAGGCGAGTCCAACCTTTAGTGTAGTGAAAGCTGAGGAAACACATGTGAGGATTTCCCTTTTGGTTGGGCTCCATTCCTCTTCATTTGGAAGGGCCTTCATGCCATTCCAAATCTTTCCAAATATGATATGGAATATTTTCTATCGATGATAAGTGCATGTTGATTAGACAATCATACATACATACACACACACACACACACATATATATAGATAGTGCTCCATTGCAGGCGTGATCTAATAATGTTCTCTCATGTTGTAAAAATATTTATAGCCTTCATCAACTAAATTTCCATGGATGCATGCAGATAAAACACTAAAGTCACATGATTCGGGTTCATCCCATAATGGTTCATTTTTTCAAAGAGTTTTAGTGCCTCCTTATCGTAGTCATGCATTGTGTATCCTACAATCATTGCATTCCATGAGACTATATCACATTGAGGCATTTTTTCAAGTAATTCAGATTACTTATGAATGCACCCACATTTTTCATAGATTTCTATCAAGGAATGGACCCCCATGACATCAAACATGAATCCATTTCTACTTATTTTATCATGGATCACCATACCCTATTCCAAAGCTTCTAAATTGACACATACTAGAAGAATACTGACAAATGTTTTTGAGTCTAGCTTCATACCTACCGATTGCTTTTGTTCAAAAAGCTCCAAGGCTTCTGCACCAAGACCATTCTATGGAAATCCTATTATCAATGGATTCCATGAGACTAAATTCACATGAGGAATTTCCTTAAAGACTTCTAGGGCTTCTTGAACAAGTCCATTCTGTGTATAACCTCTAATCATTGCATTTCATGACATGAGGTCTCTATGATGCATTTTACCAAATAATTACCATGACTTGCCTATCATACATATCAAAAAGTGGAGTCATCACCATAACATCAAAATTGAAATCCACTTTGAATTATTTCTTGATGGATTTCCAAGCCATCACAAGCTGGAAGAAGACTAACAAATGTTTTTGAATTAGCTCTTATGCCCATCAATTTCATTTCAAAAATAGCTTTGAGGCTTCCTTACAATTCCCATTCTATGCAAATCCTACAATCTTGGCATTCCATGAGACCACATTTCGTTGAGGCATTTCCTTAAAGAACTTTAGGGCTTCATCAATCAGTCGATTCTGTGAATATCCTGCAAGAAAGGTTGTTTGTGAGACAACATTTTGTTGATGCATTTTGTTAAACAATTCACTTGCCTTCCATATACTTACTCATTTTTCATACATGTCTCTGAGGGAATTTGCTACAACCACATCATACAGAAACCCATTTCTAGTTATTTCTTCATGGATCTCCACACCTAGTTCTAGGGTCACCATCTTACTACAAAATGGAAGAATGCTGACAAAGTCAAAGGTCTCTGGCATTTGTCAATGCCCTTGAGGTTGTCTTGGTCCCTGATGGGTAGATACCAACGAGGGCTATGTCTATTTAACCTCTTTTGGATGTCTATGCACTCTATGGTGTAGCTCTGAATACAATTTATATGATTAATATGGGAGGAACCAAGATCGATTCTAGGAATGATACTTTGTGAAGAGTTTGGGAGATTGTTCAGAAGTATTTGAAGATAAAAACTACTGCTAAGGGTGCTTCTATTAATCCCAGCTTTATCAAATACAATGCTCTTGTTAGTGACATTATTTCTCCTAACATGGTCTATGCAACAAAACAGGAAATGGTTGTGAGTGCATCCAGTACTGTAAACCCAAAATTTCAACATTTCTTGGACTTTTAGTGTGGACTCTATTCTCACATATTTTTTTCGGATGCATTTCTGTGATATTGGTAGTTGAGCTATAAATCTGTTGATTTGCAGTGCCTATATCAATGTCCAATCTACATTAGCGACTTTGATATGTCTAGCAAGGCAATGGGGTTTGATGTTTCTTTCTATTGAGACTTTGTTGCCAACACTTTAGTTAGGGAAAAGCTTGTCTAGATCCAAGTTGGGCCGAAAAGTCCTCTATATGATAATACCAATATTAATTCTATACTAAATGGGTTGGAAATAATGAAGATAAGCAGTCCTACTAGAAGTATGGACGAGCCCAATCTTGTTCACGGAAATAGTCCTATGAACACAAAAGGAAAAAAATGGGAAGATGGCACCTATTATTGGATAAATTTTTGGAGCTTTTGTTGCACTAAGACTACTAGATACTAGGTATTGAATGTATATCGACCCAAAATCGAAGTGAAAGAACTCCCCTCCAACCCGGTTGCCTCTTCCTTTGCATGGTGGGAATTCAGAAACTATGGCCAACAAATTTTCCCCAGGTTCCCACAAGAGTGGTATTGGTAGCTATGTTTCCTCTGCACCTTCAAGTATGAGATAGTTCTTTACATTTGCAGAGATACAATAATCCACCAACAACTTTGATGAAAATTTTATACTCGGCATGACAAGCTTTGGTGAAGTTTATAAAGGTGAACTAGAATATGGGACAATGTATTGCTAAGGGATTTTGTCAAACACATCACTTGAAATTTATATGCTGCCCCATTTCACATACATGCTTACAAAGGCATTCCATACAAGCATATTCATCTCAAAACCACTCCCTTGATTAATTCATGAATCTCCATGCCGTGTTCTAGAGTTGCCAAAGTAGCACAAATGAAGAACCATATAAAATATTTTGGATTCTAGCCCAATACCTTTATGTTGTATCTTTTCATAGTTTCAGGGCCTCAAGAGCATGTCAATTATGTGCATATCAAGCAATGATAGTGTTCCATTAGATCACATTTTTTAAAACAATTACCATGCCTTCTCTATAGTTCCACATTTCACATGCATGTCTATGAGGACATTTTCCACAAATCCATCCAACTAAAATCTACTTATAATGATCTTCACACGACCTTCTAAAGCTTTCAAATTGGCACACAATCAGAGCAATCAAATGCACCTTTTTCATTTTAATTATGTTTTGGAGTTACGTTTTATGCTAGTTATAAAAGTTTTATCTTAGTTATAGGGTACCTAATATTAATTTGTAGTTGGTGGACTTGGTCAATGGTGGTTAGAGGTAGCTGGTAAATTTTAAGGCCCTAGTTCCATGAATGGTGTGGTCTCTTTTTTGATCCGATAGTAGTCCAAGAGGTCTTAAAACCACATACTTTAGTTCCTCCATAGAATCATCTATCTTGGCAAATAATGGATTTCTACAACTTTCTCTATTTCTCTCCCCTTCATTGCCAAGGAAGGTATTAATTTTTCATCATTGAAATTAACTTTTGTTGCAAGACTTGGAGTCTTCATGCTTTCACCAGTTTTGCATAGTTTGTTACTAGTTTGCTCGAACAAGAAGAACGAATGAATATGTTTTTCCTATCAATGCAATCTACACCAATATGGAAAACATTCTTTCACAAAATACTATCTCTAATTAATAAAAATTTACCGTTTTGAGATGCTTCTATATCATCAAAAGTTGTTACCATGATCACATATTATGGTAGCATTCCTTGAATAGGATATATACATAAGAATCTATGCAAAAAAATGTACTTGCAGTGAATAGATGAAAGGATTTTATACAGACATTGATGCTAGTGCCACCATTTCATTCAAATCTGGCAATGATGACTGCATGGTGCATGCTGATGTACACTATGGAATACTATTAAGAGGACTTGTGCATGAAGTATTATGTTCCTATTTAGTATTGTTGCAATCTACTACTAACAAGTCCTTAACTTTCACTGTCGTACTACAAATAGTTGCAACAAGGCATAAACAAATGACTCTACTAGTACCAAATTTCTGGTCACAACTTGCAGATTCCTTCTTTGACTTCTTAACATTAACTGTATGAATTATTATCTTTTCACTAGGCACTCATTTAGTTTTAGCTCTATTCAAGCCAAAATTACAGTCATTGAGTATTGATTTTGTATTAGTGATTAAAATATTTTGATTAACAACATCATTTCCAATGTGAAATTAAATAATCCTTGATTATTCAACATAATCCTCTTCTCCATCATTACCATTAAAAAATTCTAAAGAAGCATTGAGAAAGCACTTTCAACTTTTTAGAGCACATGATCTGTGAACTGGGGTGTTGACTTCATCTTTACAATTCTCAAGATGACCTACATGTTCCTCATCACCTACTAATTCCACTTCTCTAGCATTTTCAAGTTCATACATCTCTTCTAAGCTTATTTGTAAAGAATTGTTGAATTCTAGAACATTTGACTTGTGAACTAGGGTGTTCAACTCATTTTTACAGTCCTAAACAACACCTACATGTTCCTCATAACCTGAATATTTCTTCTTGTACAATATTCTAAGTTCTTAGAGTCATATCTTCTGATCTTCTTCATAATGCTGAACATATTTTGAGAAACTTTGTTGAGTAGATTATTTAGTATAAGATTTAGATAAGCCTAATAATTCATTGATGAGGGCTAATAAGCAGTCTTCCTCTCCTATTATAATTTCTTTGCATCTAGAAAAGATACCATTGATGGTGTGCACCTATGACACAAGAATGGTTCAAAGGTTCTTAGGTGGAAAGTAAGCAACATCCATTCTCTTTGGATACTGATTAGGTAGACAATGGCCCCATTAACGAGTATTTTATTTCTATCATCAATATAGAACCAATTTTCTCCTTCTGCAAGAACTGCGGAGGAAGGATTGCCACTAAATAGACTAGAAACAAAGTTGTTATCTGACTGCATTCCATTTGGTTTATTTTTTCTTTTATGAAAGGTTATCTGGTCCATTGCGATATTTGTAGGTGTAGAAGAACTTGGACATGATGAACAAGGAAAATTCATTATCAAGTAAGTTGAAAGGAGAATGCACCATTATCGAGCGTTTGGTGAGCAAGTGAAAGCATCACAGTTGGCTCCTACATTGGTTATAATAGTTTGGAAGACTTGTCATTTGCACACCTGCTTCCATTTCTCTTGAAACTAGAACACTAATTGGGTCCCAGATATCCAATAGCAAGGGCACACTTCTCGTTGGTTAGTATTCATTCCCCCCTCTACCTCCCCTTTCTCTCTACAATTCTACTTGTAGCGGTTTTATGTTCAACTTTTATTTATTCCCATTCAAAGAGGTGTGCCAAAATTGCATAAAGTCTGAGATATTTTTATATTAATTCTACTTTTCTATCATCAATTTTAATGTCTAGGTCATATATAACATAGGAAGGGTTATTTACTGAAAGGAGCAAATTGCATCTAGCATTGTGGTATTTTTGGAGGGAACTAGTTGAAATTGATGCTCTAATGGAAAATTAAACTGGTGTATGAAGTTACCTCCTCGTTCTAAAGTGTTAAGGCTACAGAGAGGTTTACAAGTTTTCAACATTGGAATTTTTTATTATTATGTGCAAACTTGAAGTAAAATAGGTATAATGTTATATATGTGGTTTCTAAGAAAACTCAACAAAAGTTTATCATTTAGATATTATTTCAAATGATTGCTTGCTCAACTCTTTCATCTGTGGCATTAGATACTTCTTTGGCAATGTTCTTAATGAAAACTAGCATAATGAAGCGTATTGAATCAGTTTTGAATTCATATGTTCCAGAACCCATTTAAGTATTCAAAGTTGTGGTCTGTTATGAAACCAGCTCAAGAAAAGATAGAAAAGATAGATCAACGCCTTATAATTCAGCCTCTTCGAGGGGGCAACCTCCTTTACATTACATAAATGAACAATTCTTGGATGAACGAATGAAAAGACCTCCTTTCTATATATAGGAGTCTAACGGGTCATAACATAATCAGAGCCGACATAACAATAATAATGTAAGGGCACAATAATAACAATAGTGGGCTTCTATGGGGCACAATAGTAACAATATGGGTACTGCATGGGTACATCAATATAATAAGTGGGTTGTACTAATAACAATAAGGGATTACACTAGTAGTATAGGGGTCTAACATGCCCCTCTCCTTCAAAAAGCGTTGTCCTCAACGCTTGAGTAGTTCTTGATGCTTCCGTGTAAAATTCTTGTCCTCCTATGTGGAATCTTCAGCTGGTAAGTTCTTCCACTTGATGAGATACTCTGAAATTGATCGATTTCGTAGCTGTCGGGTTCTTCTTTCTATGACTGCTCCAGGTTCCAATATGATTTCTTTGCATTCGGCCTTCCAAGGCTCCGCCTCCGTCTCTAGGTCTTTATTCGTCTCGCTCAGCAACCCTTTCTCGCTAGCCACCAATTGAAGCTTTGCTTGTAACTCTGAAAGCTTGCTCAGCAGGATCTCCTTCTCAACATTCCAGTCTTCCTGTGCCATTTGGTAACTTCTGTTGATCTCGGTAGTCTCTTTTCTGGCAATATCTAGCGATAAAAACACTTCGGTTTCCAATTTCCGATCTTCATTGGCTGTCTCTAATTCTGACGATATCACTTGAATTTGATTTTTCAACTTCAAAACAGTTGCGTCCAGATTCTTCTTATCAATGTTAAGTCTTCTACACTCATCTTCTTTCATAGAAATTTTGGCATTGAATCTTTCCTTGGCTTCCTGCAATTCTTTGACTGCTTGAGAAATCGCAGATTTGTATTCGTC
>APFE031149069.1:98423-112531 GCA_000404065.3 Pinus taeda
TTGGCCACATTAAATTCATTCAATACTTGCATCTTTCCTCGTTTGTTGAGATAGACCACAACCATGGGCCATCAAGGTTGTTAAGACTTCCACCCACTTTTGGATGAGGTAGATAACTTTTTTGGCCATATCAATTTAGTAACATGTCTTCGGGTGGCTTTAAACCTAGTTTTGTGCACTAAAAGTGCTTTGATTTAACCAGTTCACCACAACCCACCTAAGAGGATTTTGAGCAGTTCACTTCGATTTGTTTAAATATACAATTTAATTGTTTATTTACTGGATAAATTTTGAGACTCTTGTGAATATATCCTTGACAAATCCCGGGTGAGGACCAAATCCAGGTTTACCATGTCAGAACCTAGGTTCATTAAGATGACGACCTAGGTTTGAAGATATCCACTATACATACTAGGACCACCCATAGTTATTGTTGCCATCTCTCTTTCATCATCAAGACTAACATACTGGGGATTTGTAACCCATGGAGGCCCATGGTATTCATTGCAATGCAATTTATTGGAATACATGCCATGTCCACAAGTTTTATATTTAATCTCTGCATCCAATGTGGCCATTTCTAATGATGATATTTACCACATTTTAAAATGGCATCATTCACATCATTTTGAAGAAGTATACAAAGGTCAACATAATTTTTTTCACACTTACAATTCCCTCACATTTGTTGGTTCCTAAAGCTCAAGCACTTTCATAACAAAAACAGGCAAAGTCAAGTGGAAAAAATGGTCCACTCTCTTTTCATCTACTCATATAAGAATGAAGTTTTATTAGAGGCATTGTTTGTTTGTTTGTTTGTTTTGGTTAGAAAAGGCTTAATTCTTGGTTTTATCTAAGTTTTAATTTATCATATGTAGCATGTTTAGAAATGGGAGAATAATGTGTGACATTTATCTTGTAGAAATTGATGCTAAATGAAAGGATAACAAGTTTAACCAAACTACAATTCACTTTGGTAAAGGTGGAGGAACATCTTAAAAAGTTGCTTAAGAATACACCATATACAGAGTTTGAACATAAGTAATATATGGATTTTTCTTTTGTAGATATGTTCTTTTTTATACCCAAGATATCATAGCAAGAAAAATATATTGTAGAAATTGTTTGAGGACCTAATTGACGTCGATTTTCCTGATGTCATGCTTGATTGGTACCTTCTCATATGTCAAGAAGACTTTAAATATAAATTAATATGTTCCCATAACAAATCAGATTCAAATTTTATAGATAGAAAAGATAAAAACAAATGTTAATGTATTTGTTTGATTCTTACTTGACTTTGTTGTGTTCATGTTATAGGAAATGTGATTGGAAAAAGGATGGGGAGACAATGTAGAGCATGTATTGGATATTATTCATTTGTTGTTAGAGGTCCTCCAGGCACCTGAGCCATCGATTTTGGAAATGTTTCTAGTAGGGATTCCTATGGTTTTTAATCTTATGATTCTTTCACCTCATGGTTATTTTGGGAAAGCAAATGTTTTAAGAATGCCAGACAAGACATCGGTGGACAGGTAAACAAATTTTTTATAACTGCAATGTTCATTCCATGATATCCTCTCTTTATTATTTGATTGTATTTTGAACGTTTCTTATGATTTTGTTTTGTCTTTTAACTATGAAATTTAAAATACTTGGTATCATGTCAATTTAAACAACAACCAAAGCTTGAAGATGAAATTACTATTATACGATATTGATTGGAATCATTATAACTATTTTGTTTTAAAAAAATTTCATGACTATTAGAAAAGTTTACTTTCATGTTGTTATTTGAGCACATGTTGTTTATATACTTGACCAAGTTCATGCATTAGAAAATGAAATGTTGTTGCGAATAAAATGACAAGGATTAAACATCACACCCTAGATTATTTGTTTTCACAAGTTACCTACATCTTGAAATTTTTAGCATGTAACTTAGTTGGCATGATTGTGCCTAAGCTTTCCCTAAAGGTTAAATACTAAGTTACTAAGGTGTTATTTTATATGGTGACATTTCATTTGCTTTGTTTATACAGGTCATCTGGCCATATTATAGTGGCCAATATCACCCAGCTGAAGAAAACTTGTCCGAGTTTCTTGCTTGTATGGGCAAAATGGATTTGAAATTACTAATGTTGAGGTATATGTCTTATAAACTCTTTATAGTCTACTTTAGTTTATATTTTACTATTCACTATATTTCATGTCTTACAATCTGCATTGTATCTTATTTTGTTTTCAGAAAATGAACTCAGTATTGATGTTAAGAAGCAGGAATTAAAGAAAGAGGTTGAGAGCAATAACACTGGAGAAACAAATGCAAAAAGAGAGAGAGAAGAGAACCGGTCTAGTGATATTCTTAGATTCAATATCCCACATAAGACACACACATATAGACTGACGGTCAAGTCTTCAGAGTTGGTGAATTCACTTGTAATGCCTTAGCAACACAATGATAATGTTTTGAAGTGATGAAACATCATTTCATGTGTAAATTGTAGTTCATAAGTTAGAAACTCATATTGTAATACTTTAACATTTCATATAATATAATTTATGTGGTTGAAATTATTTATAGATGCACTTGATATTGTTTAGTATTATAATTAACATATGAAACTCTGTGTTTTCATATTGGATGAACATGCACATTGTATGACATTTTTTTAAATTTAGTTGCAAAATTATACTAATTAATTTATGTTGATTAATAATGAACACATAAAATCAATTTAAAACTAGTAAATTAGTAGTTTATATTGATTAATGATGAACACAAATAAAATAAATATATGACTAAATTAGTCATTTATAATGATTATTAATGAAAGTAAATGAAATGAATATAAACTACTAAATTAGTCGTTTATATAATAAATATGAAACTACAAAAAAAATGACTACTACAAATGGTAAATTTGTGATTCCAAAGGATGACTAAATTTTGCATATATATGACTATTAGTAGCTAATTTACAGTATCTTATAACATGACCAAAATTTAGTCATATTTCTCTGGTCATTAATTGGTTTCAAATGATGACTAAAATTTGCATATATATGACTATTAGTAGCTAATTTACAATACCTTATAACATGACCAACATTTTGGTCATATTTCTTTAGTCATTAATTCGTTTTCTCGGGTGACCATATAGTAATATATTTTGTTGCATATTTGTTCATTAATTGTGGCAATTAATGACTAAATCAATGACCAAATTTATGACTAAATATACTACTAGATGATAAAATTGACACAACCAATTAATGACTAAGCTAAAAACGACTAAAAGTTGGTCATGTTATAAGATACTGTAAATTAGCTACTACTGGTCACCAACTAAAAAATGGTTATTTATATGAAAATTTTAGTCATTTTTTAGTAATTAATTAGCCATTTTGTACTAGTGGTGGGAAGCCAAAACACAAGAGGACATGAAGAAACATGGTAAGGTTCTATCCCCTTGGAATGATTTTGTTGCTGCAATATGAAAGTAGTTTTATCCATTAGCATACATGCAAAAATCTATTATGGACTGGAAAAACTTTAGACAAGCTAAGGGGAAAAATGTTCAAATATATACTCAAGGATTTAGGAAAGCGGATTTGATTTTGGGCTTAGATTTGTCTTCTCAAGATACTTTGCTCAAATACATTGGAGGATTGCATAGTTATTTGAGACACACAATTCTCATGTTTAACCCTACAAAACTAGATGAAGTTTGTGTATAGGAAACTCATTTATAAGCAAGAAGGGAGAATGTTCCTCAAGAGGGCAGACAAAATCCATTCAAGAATGCTAAAAAAGGAAAGGGGAGTTTCAAAGGAAAAGGAAAGGAGAATGCTTCAATCAAAAAGGAGGGAGAAAATATCACCTGTAAACATTGTTCAAAAGAAGGACATGATGAAGACCACTATTGGAAACTTCATCCTGAAATGAAACCCAAAAATTTTAACAACAAAAAGAAACAAAAGACTACTACAACTACATAACATGATTTAGGATCTAACTCTGGCGATGAAACAAATCTCACAGCCATGGGATTCAAAGGTAAGGACTCTAATGTAAGAACTAGTTCTTCAAGTGGTAACCTCAATGAAACTCAAGTTGAAAAATAAAGAATAGAGCCTTTCCACATTAGAGTCATTTCAAATAATACCAAGATATATGCACCATTTGATAGTGGTTCACAAGGAAACCTTACTTCCGAAGACATTGTCAAGAAATTGAATTTGGAAACAACTCCTCATCCTAAACCATATTTTTTAGGTTGGATATTTGACAATCAAAGATTTCATGTGACAAAAGTATGTAAATTAAGATTTTCCACCACTACAGACTTTATAGATGAGGTACAACTTGATGTCATTCCACTTGACATATGTGGTATTGTTTTGGGAATCCTATATCTATATGATAGGAGAGACATATTTCATTTCCATGAGAACAAATATCACTTGTTTAAAAATGGATTTCAGAACATTGTTAGAGCACATAACAAGAAATTGAATTTGTCACTTGTGAATGTTGGACAAATGAAGAGGTTAGTCAATGCTTGTAAGAACTTTGTACTCTTGATGATCAAACCCAAAGAGAATGTTGAAAATGAATATTTCCAAGGATGTGATAAAAACTTAAAATCTGATTTGTATGAAGTTGTTAACACATATGATGAGATGTTTTAGGGGCCCAAAGGATTGCCTCCTAAAAGAGGTATCTAACATGAGATACAATTGCAGTAAGATTGTCATGTTCCGAACATTGGCATGTATAATATGTCAGCCATGGAGAATGTAGAAATCGAAAGACAAATCCAAGAGTTTCTTTAAAAAGGGATCATCAGACAAAGCACATCGCCATGTGGGTCACCAATTGTTTTAGTACAAAAGGAATATGGTACATGGCCCATGTGTGTAGAATTCAAAGCCTTGAAAAAGATTGCGGTAAAGAATCGTTACCCTTTTCCTCGAATTGATGATTTGCTTGATCAATTGAAAGATGATGTGTATTTCACTAAGTTGGACTTGAGAAGTGGTTATCATCAGATTAGGATTGCAGAAGGAGACACATGGAAGACATCTTTCAAAATGAAGCAAGGTTTGTTTGAATGGTTGGTTATGCCATTTGCGCTTCGTAATGATCCTGCAACATTCATGTGAGTTATTAATGATGACTTAAGGCCTTTTCTTGATGATTTTGTAATTTTATACTTAGATGAAGTATTGATATTCAAAAAATCTTGTGAAAAATATGTTAGGCATGTGAAACAATTCTTAGATGTCTTGAAGGAATAAAATTTGTTTCTAAAGATGTCTAAATGTGAGTTTGGAAATACCTCATTAGTTTATTTGGGACATATCATTGGAGGGGGTGAATTGAAGATAGCTCCCTCAAAGGTCGAAGTCATTGTAGATTGGCCCAAACCCAATAACGTAAATGAGGTTAGAAGCTTTTTGGGAGTAACCCAACATTGGAGAAATTTTATTTCTAAGTTTTCTTCAATTGCAGCTCCATTCAATGCCTTAATAAGCATAAAGAAGGTTTTTCAATGGGGAGGAAAGAAACAAAAAGCTTTTGATGCATTGAAGGAGAGAATCAATACAGCTCTAGTTCTTGCACTTCTTGACTTAATAAAACCATTTGAGATACAAATAGATGCAAGTGACTATGCCATGGGAGCGGTCTTGATACAACAAGGTAAGCCCATATGTTACCATTCTCAAACTTTTAATGGTGCAATACTTAACTATCCTACTTATGACAAGGAACTATATGCATTGGTGAAAAATGTGAAAAAGTGGAAACATTATTTCATGGGAAAGGAAACTATCATTCACACTGATCATCAACCATTGCAATACTTTCAATCACGAACTAAGTTGCATCAAGACAGGCACTTGAGATGGATGTATTTATTGCAACAATTCCACTTGGTTATATGGTATAAGAAAGGTATATATAACAAGGTTGCTGACATTATTTTTAGACCAATTGTTAGTGCTTCAGTTATTTTTAAGCATAATTCTATCATGCATGAGAGCTATGTTCAAAAGTATGCTTTAGATGATGAATTTAAAGATGTATATGAAACTTTGTGTCAACGAAACCAAGTAGAGGAATTGGATTACCATGTGCATGATAAAATTTTGTATCATATTGGCAAGCTATGCATTCCACAGGGTGAAAGAGTCAACATCATAAGGGAAGCACACACTTCTCCTATTACTGGTCATTTTGTGTAGGCAAGACGATGGCACAATTACAAAGGTATTGTTATTGGCCTAGAATGAATGAAAGTGTATCACCATATGTAAGAGGATGTTCTTTATGTGATACAAGTAAGCCTAGCAATAGAATTTTAGGATTGTATACTCCACTTCCAATTCCCTCCCATCCTTGGGAAAGTGTTTCTATGGACTTTGTAGTTGGACTGTCTATGTCTAAAAGAAATCATGATTATATTTATGTTGTGGTGGATCATTTCAGCAAGATGTATATTTTAATGCCTTGTAAGAAGCATGTTACAGTTGAACATACTTCACAAATGTTATTTCAACGTGTATGGGTACATTTTGGGTTTACCCAAATCCATTATTGCTGAGCAAGATTCTTGATTTGTCGGGAACTTTTGGTCAAGCTTATGGGAACTCATGGACACCAAGTTGAAAAGGAGCACATCATTCCATTCACAAACTGATGGTCAGACAGAAGTGGTGAAAATAATGGTAATACATCTTCTTTGTGGTTATTGAAGCAAACATCCCAAGATTTGGGATGAACACTTACACTACATTTAGCATACTTATAACATGGTAAAGAATTCATCAACTCAAACATCTCCATTTGTAGCATGCTTTAGTTACTTACCAAAATATCCTTTAGATTTTATCTTTGGGAAGTATTTTTCTATTGATGGTCATAGTGACATTTATAAGGCCAAGCGGTTCATTGAGAAAGTCCAATTGGTGCACGAAATGGTTCAAGAACAGTTGGAAAAGAGCCAAGTCAAGTATAAGAAAAGGCAGGATAAGCATCATGTTGACCACAATTTTGAAGTTGGAGATGAAGTTTAGATTTACATTAGCAAAGAGAGTCTTAAAGGAGAAGGCAAAAATATGAAACCAAGAATGTATAGACCTTTTAACATTTTATAAAAGGTTGGTAACAATGCCTTCCATTTGGACTTGCCTCGTTATATGCCAATGTACATAGTTGTTAATGTTGACAATTTGAGATTATATAAGCCTCCTTTGATTGATGATCAAGGAGAGCATGTTTAGATTCCTTTAATAAGAGATTTCTCACCAGAATTTATTGAAGAATTGCAATAGGATACCATCCTTGACAAAAGCACAAGAACTTTGAAATGAGGGAATGTGGAATACCTTCATGTTGGTATCAAAGGCACAAATCCAAGAGAAGCTAAATGGAATCGGGTTGGAAGGGTTAGGGAACCATACCCTCATCTATTTGTTGACTGAAAGTAGTCTTTTGGAGGTCCAAAATCTTCCAATGGGGAGGAGTGATCTATGGGATCAGTTTTGTTCTTAAAATTAAACGTTTTCAAAAATTCTCGAAACTTGTACGATTGGATAGATCTCGGTGATCTGAATCCAACACAACTCATTTCACTCAAAATCGATATTGTATGCTCTCGATATCATGTTTTGATCGAATTTCCAAACAACTAAAATTTTAAAAGTTGGGTTGCAGGTATGCCCAATCAGTGGTTTGTATGTTGACTAGGCATGTGATTGGGCAGATGGCTGTGTATAATTAGGGCAATGTTATGAAAACAAGTGTCACTTAATTATTGGTTTGTGAAAGTGCAATTTGATTGGTTGAGGGTTTGTTTATATGGACCAACGTTGAAGGGACGTTGTAGTAGATGAACTGGCCCCGACCTCTTCTAACGCCTCCTCCTCATCCTCTTCCCCATCCTCGGAATCCTTTGCGAGCTGCGGGTGAGTCCTGATCATTCTTTGCACGGGTTTTAGCTTGTATCCTATAAATTTGGGTTCTGGCTATCATCAAGTCATAGTTTCGGGAATCTCTTTCATCATGGCCAACTAACTTACAAAATTTACAAAATAGTTTCTTTGGTGATTGTACAAACTTTTGCAATAGATAACAATTATTTGTTGGATGCATTCTTGACACTTGCTAGATACTACACCAGAAACTTGAACCGATGTTTGATCCAGCAGGAGACTCTGGTTTCAGATGGTTGGAACCTCCCGTAGCTATATAGTCCAGGTGCACATGGAACTGATCCTTATAGTGGCCTATAGCCTTCTACTTAATGAAACAAACTTCAGGACATAGTCCCGACTAAACCTCCTTTCCCTCCTTCAGATCCTGCAAATCCATATGCAAGCTTGCTAACTATGATTGGATCTATTGGACTCCTATATTCGTGTCCTAGACCTGCGAAGTTTCTAGCTTCATTGCGATCTCTAATGCCTCGACGTAAGATCTGATCTTCTGTTGAAACAAAGAAAATCTTAAGTGTGGCAATAACGAACCTATGTACCATTCCTTATGTTGTTCGTCTGAATTTTGAAGATTAGATTGTATCAGTAAGCACTTCAACCTCTGATCTATATCCCATGCAGAATCATTAGCTGTCTGCTTGATCTCCTTTATTTCAGATACATACTGAGCTTTTGATTTCAACTTTCTAAATTCTGTTTTCAATGAAGTCTTTGTCTTAGCCAACATAGCATTCAGATTCGTTGTACTATATTTCATATACCATGTAAGTTCTCTATCCTGTAGTGTTGTAACCAGTTTCGCTTTATTCATGTCATCATCAATGATTTGTTGTGCCTTCCACATAGCTTCTGCTACAAACCAAAACTGATCAAGATCCTCTTATCCCTGAACCTTGAATACATACATTTTCAATATATTTTCCATATTGAAGAATGAAGGTGGAGATGGAGGTGGAGGCGTAGGCATAGGTGTATGATGTGGAGATGGAGATGGAGTGGATGGATGCTAAATTCCAGAAGTTCCCTGACCTTCTGTCTGCAGTGCACCTCCATGTGTGTTAGGACTGGTCCTTTCTTTTTTGCTGTCTGATTCACCCAATAATGGACTGTACGCACCCTCAATATATTTGTCCCTATTGGCTCTAAATCTTTTCTTACTTTGCATAGATCCGGTTTGACCTATTTTAAACATCAGTGCATAGGAATAACACCCTTTTCACACAACAAAATTTTAATCCAAGTTTTTAGTGATTTTAGGTACTTACCTCTCGGACCCTTAAAGAATCAGCGTTCTGCTTTTCTATACGATAAAAATGTGTCAATTACATATTCAGTGATGAAACCGCCGAAAACACTTCAATCCAATAGTTGACATCCCTTGCAACCCTTTAATCAAACTCTTCAATACGCTTGATCAGTTCACGAATCCACACAATAGGATCATTGTGTTTCTAAGTAGGTTCGTTTTCCGCTAAATTTTAAAGCCACTCATTCAGTTCATTAGAAAATTATGCAAAAAATATTCTGTTCTCTTTTGTGTAGATATATCTCTGTAACCACCTATTTTTGGCCAGTAGAGGTCCTGATTTTCCTCAGCTGCAAACTCGTGCAACTTCTGATCTACCCACTTTCGAGTTATTTCTTAGTTGGTATCCACATATGCCGCATCACACAACCATCAAATAGATCCCAATCCTTGCAATAAAACCATTTGTTGACTTGAGGGGGATTCGAATCAGGTTCAGATTTAGCTACACTAACCAAGAAAACCCTACACTACCAGCCCTTTCGGAAATAGTCCACGTAGCACAAATTACAGGCTCACTCGAGGTAGTATTGGGGGACGCTAGAACCAATTTTATGCATCCAGAAGGTTATATGATGTAGCAACAAGGCATTTCCTTAATATAGGGCCCGATTTGACCTTCACAAACCCTTGTCTTCAGAATCACAGACAAGCTATTTCTACTTAAATAGATCTATGAGCTTCACTTAATTTTTCTAACATGCGTAAGTTATCATACAATAGTAGATATGGAACTTCATGATGCAATTAGAACAATATTACAGAGAATCGAATCATAATTGAGAATAAACATAGAAACATAAAATATATAGAGAATTGGTGGAATTTATTGGAATAGTCTATATTTCTTCATGTCTTCAATTAATACACTTCTTCTGACCTTGCACACACAGTTGCAGGGGCCCGCACACTTAGCTGCAGACATACCAAGGTCTCCACGCACTCAGCTGCAGGAGCATTCCCCTTCGCCAGAATACTGAATTACAAACTTAAAATCTTATTCATGCATTTTCAAAAATCAGCCTAATGACTCCTAGATTACTTCCTTTTATAGTTTTCATATTACATTACCATGGTCCGCGAACCATGGGAGGAGCTCATTACTTAATAAAAACAGCCCGTCCCTTTAAAAATTAAGGGGCTTTGACCTTCTTAAAATCCCCTTTGACTCTTACATTTTGTGTTATTCGTGCTCTGCTCCTCAAAATGTAGAGACTTTATAATATTACATCAAAATTGACACAACATTTAGACCAAACTTAGACCTGGGGGACCCATCCCAACATTGGATTCCTCTTTTTGGAGGTAACCCTTCAGGTTCTAAAACATCTTGCCATAAGTGTTAAAAACTTCAACCAATTCATGCTTGGGT
Source organism: Pinus taeda (assembly GCA_000404065.3). Lineage (NCBI taxonomy): Eukaryota > Viridiplantae > Streptophyta > Pinopsida > Pinales > Pinaceae > Pinus > Pinus taeda. The sequence goes on from APFE031149069.1 coordinate 109,106, forward strand.
TTAGAATCACATCCTAAGAAAGCTTTAGATTCAACAATATCCTTAGCTTTAATCATCAACAAAACAAAATTCTTACTAACATTCACAAGCCTTTTCATTTGACCATCACTAACAAGAGATAACTTCATGTTCTTGTGATGTGCTATAACAATAAACTCAAATGCATCTTTGGAGAGATGATATTTGTTCTCATGATGATAGAATATGGACTTTTGGTCATATAAGTATGAACTCCCTAAGACAATCCCACAAATATCAAGTGGTACAACATCAAGCTCTACGTCATCTATAAAATTAGCATTGATGTCAAATTTGAGTTTACATTTTGTTTTCATTTTCAATTTAGCATCATCGCATACCCAATCCAAAGGCTAAAGTTTTGCATGAGGTGTAGTCTCTAATTTGAGTTTCATGACAATTTCTTCAGAGATAAGATTGACTTGAGATCCACTATCAAATAATGTATCGACCTTTGTATGTTTTGTAATGACCCTGACATGGAAAAGGTCACTTCTTTCTTTATCATTTTTAGATTCAATAGGCTTACTAGAAGAACTAGTACTTGCATTAGAATATTTAACTTTCATTCCCATGGCTATGATTTTGGTTTCATCACCTGAATAAGATCCTAGATCTTGTTGAGTTGTAGCAGTAGTCTTTTGTTTCCCCTTATTATTGAACTTTTTTGGTCTCAATTCTGGATGTAATTTCCAACAATGGTCTTCATCATGGTCATATTTTGAACAATGTTTACAGGTAAGTTTCTCTCCTTCTTTCTTGACAATAACATTCTTCTCTCATTTTCCTTTAAATTTTCCCTTTCATTTGTCTCTAGATTTAAATGGGTTCTTGCTAGACTCTTGAGGAACATTCTTTCCTCTTGATTTTAAATGATTTGCATGAACACATACTTCATCTATATTGGTGGGATTAAACATAAAGTATAGTATGTCTCAAATAACTATATTATCCACCTATATACTTAAGGAGAGTATCTTATGGGGTCAAATCAACACCTAAGATTAAAGCTCTTTTTCTAAATTCTTGTGTTTAACTTTTAACACGCTGACCTTTAGCTTGCCTAAACTTTTGCCAATCCATAATTGTTTTTTGCATGTAAGCAAATTTCCTTCTTAATGCAACTACAAAATAATTCTAAGAAGAGATAATTTTACCACTTTTCTTCAAATATTCTAGAGCTATACCTCCCACCATATGAGAGTTGCACCTTCCAAGCAAAGATAAGCAAGCTGGATATTTGTAACATCATTATCAATATTTTGAATCCTACAATATACTTCAATTTTATGAACCCAATTGTCCAGGTTTTCAGCATTTACTTCCCCATTGTACATTGGAAATTCAAACTTGATATCAAGCTTAATCAAAGGAGACTTAACATGTCCTCTTGGAGATGTAGTAGGAGTAGGTCTATGGGATGAAGGAGGTGAGGATGGAGGTGTAGATGGAGGTGAAGTTGGAGGCTTGATCCCATTACCACCATTAACTTATGTTTGATTGGAACTTTCTCCTTGCAACCTTTCTTCTCCAATTAAAAAACACTTTCACCATCTCAGTCATATCAAATAAAGCCTTTCTAAAAGCTCTCTCATCCTCATACACCATCTCCTGTTCTTGTCTTTCTTCATGTGAAATGACTTGTGGAGTTTGTGGACATATTGACCTAATTTGAGGGTTTGGTTATTTAAGTGCTCCTTCTCCTTTTCTCAATTTATACCTTGTGATCATTCAAAAACGTTGAAAATTTTGTCAAACCTTCACAAAAACCATGCTCTGATACCAAACTAATCCAAAATTAAAAATCAAGGTTTCATGAAATGATTTGTAATCTATTTTATGTATTTTATGCAATGGATCATGATTGCAAAACCACACATTCTAAAGTAAAATTTTCAAAATTTTAACAGTTAAAGTGGACAATAAACAACATCAAAACACAACAAATTGATGGAAGAGTTCACCTCTTCCAGGCTACGTCTCCGAGACCAACTTCCAATGGTGGCCATTTTTAATATATGCTAAAATGCTCAAATACACCAACACAAAAGCCTCAATTTTCAAAAGTATCACTACCATTGCATCTAGAATGACAAAACACCCCTATGTAGGCTCTTCTTGGGCTCAAAAAGGCTAAAAAATGACCGAGATAGGCCTCTTTCTCCAAAGCCTCCTATAAAGTTCTCTATGAAATCACTCACCTCTGCAAAAATTGCAAACAAAGTGGTTGTAGCTCAAATGGTAGGGTGAAAAATTGGAAACTTGGAGGTCTCGGGTTCGATCCACATATTCGAGTGGGATTGGTGTTTATTTATTACAAAAATTAATTTTTAAATGACTTTGGGTCGAACACCCCCTCCCCCTTATGTCACGCTCCTAGTCATTTGAGGCCACATGTGACTAAGGAGCATAGGCTATATCCCATGCGCACTCCCTAGCCCCGCTCTCGGTCTCATGGCGTACATATGACTTATCTTGGGGTGCGGTCAAGGTTCCATGCACCCCGCCCCTCCGTGTTTTCCACTACGGATCTGTGAATCGATATGTGATGAGGCTCTTGGGCCTTGGGTGATGGTAGTAGCCACGCCCCCTATATTTCTATCGGTGGTCGTTACATAACAATAAAACATGGTTTGGTATGTTCAAGCTCAGCCACCGGCTAGCCCATCCCCCCAACTGTCGAACCACATGATTTTAAATATAATCTTCCTAGTATACGTTACAATAACTACTTGTATCTCTATTGCGTGGGCATCTATTGCATGTATGGGAGGTCACTGGGTTGAACCCCATGGAGGATTTTCGGTTAGTCAACTGATTTTTTGTGCCAATCCCAGGGCCACATGGCACCAACTGATTGGGCCACATGGCACCAACTGATTGGCCCACATGGTGGCTCAAGATTGGCCCAACCCATGTACCTACAACCCAATCACAGTGCACCAGGTATCGATTCTTGATTAGCTCATATACTTCTTGGCCAGTAGATGACATAAACATGGTTTCTGTTGGTCAGGTAAATCCCCTCTACGGATAGAGGCGATCCCTACTAGCCCAACAGGGGTCTAGCAACAATCAAACAATGTTGCACCGCAGGTTCCTAGTTGTAATTAACAAGTGGGTAAGAGTAACCTACTTGGATTCCAACGCTATGTTTGTCGAAGAGATAATCCTCTCGCTCCTTCGCTCCAGCCGATCACAATTCCCCGCTACCCTTGCGAACGAACACCTGCACAAGCAAAGAGAGGGCAAACAAGAGCATAAAATCTGCTAATAACAACTATGTATCAGTCAGGAAGGATACAATTTGCATTAATCATTCATAGGACAAATGGAAATGGAACCATAAGAGTAGTCATCTATCTTTATTAATCAGAAAATAGAGTAAGGTACAACCGGAGTCCTGAC
>APFE031149070.1:0-10741 GCA_000404065.3 Pinus taeda
TCATTCTTAAGGGCTTGTGCATCCTCTCTCCCTTTCCACTTTTTAGTTTTTACTTTTCCTCTTTGGTTATGTTTAAAAATAATTAGCATCATAGGTTTTAAGTTAATAACTTCTTAATTGTTAGTATGCATGGTTTACACATTTTAAATTTTAAATATATTAAAATAGTTCTTGTTTGTGTAGTGATGTGTATTCATATTCTTTTCATGTAGCGTTTGATGATCGCTGACATTTTTTACTTTGTTCATGATTGTGTATGACAATGTTTGCTCTTTGAGTTATATTTAGTGTTTGTATTTACAATGAATGTGAATTGCATGTTGATATGTGTTCTAAAATGTGTGTATGTGTGTCCCCCTTAGGAATGACTATCTACAACATGTCTTCTGCCATGATTCAAATTTGATGTGCAATATGTGTATATTTGCAACATTTTGTGTGCGATGATCAAAATTTGATGGGTGACATTTGTATGTTTTTGTATTTACAATATTATTTGTGTACGGTGATCAAAATTTGTTGTGTATTCATGATTGTAGCAATGTTTGTGGTTTTAGTTCCATTTGTATGCTTGTGTATTTACAATGATTGTGTATAGCATTTTGATATGTACTCCGCAATGTGTGTGAATTTCATTTGCAAATGCCTAATATCTCCATGTGCTTGTATCTTATGCATTTGCAACATTTTTAGGTGTAACTGATACGTGATGCTTGTATGTTTGTGTATTTGCAACATTTCTGGATGACGATAAAAAATGGAAGTGCAATGTTTGTGAATTTTCTTTTACAGTTCTTCTGGAGTAATAAACAATTCAGTGATGCCTAATGTTTGTGAGCTTACAAAACTTGATGTGTATTCATGATATGTATTGAGGAATAACTATCTACAACATGCTTTCTGTGATGATTCAAATTTGATGTGCGATATGTGTATATTTGCAACATTTTGTGTGCGATGATCAAAATTTGATGGGTGACATTGTATGTTTTTGTATTTACAAAATTCTTTGTGTACGGTGATCAAAATTTGTTGTGTATTCATGATTGTAGCAATGTTTGTGGTTTTAGTTCCATTTGTATGCCTGTGTATTTTCAATGACATTTTGATATGCAATCTGCAATGTGTGTGAATTTCATTTGCCAATGCTTACTATCTCCATGTGCTTGTATCTTATGCATTTGCAACATTTTTAGGGTGTAACTGAGATGTGATGCTTGTATGTTTGTGTATTTGCAACATTTTTGGGTGACGATAAAATATGGAAGTGCAATGTTTGTGAGTTTTCTTTTTTCAGTTCTTCTTGAGTAATAAACAATTCAATGATTCCTCATGTTTGTGTGCTTACAAAACTTGATGTGTATTTTGGAATGACTATCTACAACATGTTTTATGCGATGATTCAAATTTGATGTGCGATATGTGTATATTTGCAAGATTGTGTGCAATGATCAAAATTCTATGGGTGACATTTGTACGTTTTTGCATTTACAACATTCTTTGTGTATGGTGATCAAAATTTGTTGTGTATTCATGATTGTAGCAATGTTTGTGGTTTTAGTTCCATTTGTATGCCTGTGTATTTACAATGCTTGTGTATGACATTTTGATATGTACTCTGCAATGTGTGTGAATTATTTGCCAATGCTTAGTATCTCCATGTGCTTGTATCTTATGCATTTGCAACATTTTTAGGGTGTAACTGATACGTGATGCTTGTATGTTTGTGTATTTGCAACATATTTGGGTGACGATAAAAAATGGAAGTGCAATGTTTGTGTGTTTTCTTTTACACTTCTGCATGAGTAATAAACAATTCAATGATGCCTAATGTTTGTGTGCTTACAGAATTTGATGTGTATTCACGATTGTAACCATGCTTGTGTTTTGAGTTTGGTTTGCATAGTATTTACAATGATTGTGCATGACATGTTGATATGTACTTTGAAGTGTGTGAATTTATTTTGTCATTGCTCACTATCCGCACAGGTTTGTATTTTTATGCATTTACAACATTTTTTTGTGTTTGACATGTCATGTTCGTATGTTTCACATTTCTCAGGGTTTGTGTATTTATAATATCTTCGCTTGTACTAATTAAAAATTTGATGCTTATCTTTTTGCAATAATAAAAAAAATTATGCCTAATGTTTCATGTTTACAAAACTTGATATCTATTCATGTATTAATGGAAATTTGATGTGCATTGATGATAATGTATTCAGTTTATTGTTTGGGTTTCCTTTATATCTATGCATTTTGAATGAATGTGGGTCACATATTGTATGTAATTTAAATTAAAATAAAATATTGTCATTGCTCATTGTCCACATAGGTTTTTATGTTCATGCATTTACAACATTTTTTGTGTATGGCATGTCTTGTTTGTATGTTTAACATTTTTTGGGGTTTGTGTATCTATAATATCTTTACTTTTATTGATTACAAATTTGATGCTTATTTTTCTACAATAATCAAAAGTTTTATGCCTAATGTTTTCATGTTTACAAAATTTGATCTCTACTCATGTATTAATGGAAATTTGATGTGCATTGATGATTATGTATAAAATTTAATGTTTGGGTTTCCTTTATATCTATGCATATAGAATGATTGTGGCTCACATATTGTATGTAATTTAAAATAAAATGAAACATTGGGATTGCTCATTGTCCACATAGATTTGTATATTTATGCAAATTTTACAACGTTTTTTGTGTTTGGCATGTTATGTTTGTATATTTCACATTTTTTTGGGGTTTGTGTATTTATAGTATCTTTGCTTGTACTGATTACAAATTTGATGCTTATTTTTCTGCAATAATAAAAAAATGTAAGCCTAATGTTTTCGTGTTTACAAAATTTGATATCTACTCATGTATTAACGGAAATTTGATGTGCATTGATGATACTATATTAAATTTATTGTTTGGGCTTCCTTTATATCTATGCATTTAGAATGAATGTGGCTCACATCTTGTATGTAATTTAAAATAAAACAAAACATGGGGATTGGGGAGTGATGAGCGTAGTGTAATAATAGGCTAGAAGTGAGGGGCGAGGCCAGATGAGCTTCCACCTTCACATGGTTGGCCTCGTCAGTAGAGAATTTATAATTCTTGAAGCTGAGACAAGCTCTTTCTATAAATATGCACATACAAATATTATCTCTCAAATTCTTAACATCCAACATGCTCTAACCCCCTCCACACACACACTGTCTCTCTACACCCACTCACCCCCCTTCCATGCCCCTCTCTCTCCACAACCCGCACCCTTCCATCCACTCTCTTTCTCTCTCTACACCTCGTCCCGCCTCCCCTTACTCACACACACTCTCTCTCTACACACACTCTGGGGCAATGATTATATTTGATTTATATAATCATATGATTGCCTTTGAATAATTGTATTTAAATGATTATTTTTTATTTGTATGATATGAATTTATAACATTATATCTCAAATTCATAACATCAAACCCCACCCCCTCTCTCTCTCTCTCACTCTCTCCTCGCCAACTTACCCCCCTTCCACTGCCTCCCCCACTCTCTCTCTCTCCACAACCCGTGCCTTTCCATCCATTCTCTCTCTCTAGAACCCCTTTCCCCTCCCCATACTCTCCCCTTTCCCCTCACTCTTTTTATCTCTAGACACACTTTGGGACAATGATTATATTTTATTTGAATAATTATATTTGATTTGATATGAATTTATAATTTGGATTAAATTTTATATAATTTAAATTTGTACTTTTATAATTATTTAATTGTATTTTTATTAATATTGTTATTTATATAATCATTCTATTTTATTTGTAAATTCAATATTTAATAGTTTAAATTAGATTAGATTTAATTTAATATTAATAAAATATTTAATAATATATAACATGTATATAATAATAAATATTCAATATATATTGGTTAAAAAAATATTTACAATTGTATAATGCTTAAAATTTTAATATTATTGTTAAATAGAGTTATTTTGGATGGTTCGGAGGAAGAAATTGAATCCACCCTACTTAGTTTCAATTCTTGTAAATGCATGATGGATGTCGACAATGTTGACAATGTATTCTTCACATGAAATATAAAACATTGTATATATGAAAAAATATATTTACATATTATTAAAATTTTATATTTATTTATTATAATGTTTTTTATATAATAATTAAAATTTAATTTAAATCCAATATTAATAAAATATTATATTATATGATTTCTAAAAAATGCTAATTAAACAAATATGATTTAATCAATATTATCTATATTAGAATAAATGTGGTCTGTTTTTTTAATACACTTCAAGGCTTTATGAATGAATGCCAACTAGATTGAACTAACCTATATCAACTAAAGTTAACTAAGGGAAAAATAAAATATTTATTATTTATCTAAATATAAATAAAACTATGCATATCATAATGAAGACATGGAAAGCCATGACGCGCGCTCGTGAAGGGTTGGGCTAGGGTTTCTTCGGCCCATGCGGCTTTGACACGGCCTCTGATCAGGCTTCTGTTCAATCCTTCACCGTAAGAGTCTACACCTGTCGCTCTCGGATATCGAACTGGTGACAGGATGGCTGAGAACGTGGAGCTGGAGATGGTTGACTATTCGGAAGAGCCCTTCCCGGATCGAATCATATTCGATAACCCTTGCTTCTCATCCAGCACTCTGTCGTTCACACCTCCCCTGGCTGCCGGACTGGATTCTTTGCGTCCTCCTGTGGGTTTATTTCCCCGGCACAGTATTGTTCCGCCTAATACTGGGCCGATCCCTATAGATCCCCCAATCTTTGAAGCCCCTTCTCTCTCTCCGGGCACTCTACACTTTCCCCCGACTCGCTCTCCCCCTGCGGCCATTCCACAAACCTCTGCTACTGCAAATAATTCATCCGCTGGTCCCTGCTCTTGTGGAGGTTTCAAGACTTCTATAGACAATGTAAATCCCTCTAAACCCTCCCCATTGGATGGCGTTACCAACCCCCTGGTGGACAACCCAACGGCCCCTCGCACCAGCAAGAAGAAATCAAAGTGTATCAAGGTTACCTCAAAGGATATTTCGATTAGGCTTGGAGAAGCTTCGGCGATTAGTGATCTTGCTATCATGGCATGTACAGTTCTAATAGGGCACATCAGAGGCAGGGCATATTCGGCAAAAAAGTTATCTCATTGGGTGAAAGAGATCTGGGGGGATTTACTTCTTGAACTTCCGGATGTCCATGTCCTGCCCATAGGATGGTTCTCCTTACAGTTCTCGAAGGAAAGCTATACAAACCTGGTCTTGGCCAGATACTGGCACATTGAATCAGCTCCAGTTCTTCTCAAAAGGTGGAGCCCCCTATTCGACCCTGTTCATGAACAAATCGGAGCCGGACCGATATGGGTGCGGTTGCCAGGTCTTCCATTGCAATTCTGGAGTGATGAAGCTTTCAAAAGAATAGGTAATGCACTTGGTACCTACTTGGATCATGACCGCTCTTTCGTGGAATCTAGGAGTAGGACCCTCGCGCGCATCTTGGTTCACTTAGACACCCGTGAAGTGCTCGAGGAAAAGATCACTCTACAGTGGGGGCGATACAACAGAGAACAGAAAGGGTACCATTCCGCTGCAATCGGTGCCACATGGTCGACCACCTCTACAAGGAATGCCCTCTCATCAGAAAATCTGAAGACTCCCCGAAGATCTCGTCGCCACCTCCCAGGGCTGCCTCTCCGGCTTCCCCCCGACCCAATGCTGCGGGCCAGCCTCCTGCGGCTTCCTCACCTGCGGGCGATCCGGGAGCAAGGCTTTCACCGACGATGACCAGGGCTCCTATAGCAGCAGAAGTCGGATCTGGGGCTCCCTCAGCAGTAGAAGCCGGAACTGTCTCGGTTTCTCCTCTACACCCTTCTATCTCTAATATTGATCATGTCGTTTCTGTATCTGGTCCCTTGTATCAGACTTCCATGGCTCATTGTGTTATGCCATCCCCTCCTCCCTTGTGCTCCACTGGCCCTTCCTTACGTCCGCCATCCTCTCCCTCTGCGTCTCCCCGGTCTCCTCCTGAGTCTTCCCCTCCCCACCCATACTTTTTACGCTCCAGGTCTCATGCTAAAGATTTAACTACTCCCCAGGCAGGGCTGGGTATTTCTTTACCAGAGGCCGGTTCCCAGCCTACCAGAGGAAGGAAATCTCATCTTTCTAAGGCTATTAAGATTGCAGGGGCGGAGGTTGTCTCTGGCCAACAGTCCACCATTGTAGGGGTCCTTAAAGCAGGACAAGCCCTGCGAGGTGTTCCACCATGAAGTGTTTATCGTACAACTGCAGAGGACTGGCTAGCTCCTCCAAGAAACTAGCCATGAAGCGTCTCATCGAGACTGATCCTATTGACATCATTATGCTCCAAGAAACTCTCTGCTCGGCTGATCATATCATCTGCTCTATGCATTCTATTACTCCTGGATGGATCTATATTTCCCTCGACGCTGTTGGGCGCTCTGGTGGTCTGGCCATTGGAGTTAACCCGCGCACCATTAAGGGGGAGGCCTCTTGGGGGTGGCAGGCTACCTGGGGATGGATATTTTCACCGCCGATCTGGGAATGAACTTAAGGATTGTGAATGTTTACGCCCCTTGTAATCAGAGAGAACAATTCTGGCAGAGGCTCCTCCATCTCAATCTTTTGAATGATGAGAAGACTATTATTGGTGGGGATCTCAATTTTTCTTTGGGATTTAGGGAATCTTGGGGATCGACGGCGCAAATAGATCAAATCTCAGATTATATGACAAGCCTATTAGAACAGACAAATTTTGTGGATGTCCCCATGCAAAAACTTCTTCCTACCTGGAGAAATAGGAGAGTGGGAGATGCTGCACTAGCCCGCAGACTGGACAGATTTATTATGAAGGACACACTTCTTCAGAGGCTGCATCATTATAAGAAATGGGTGGGCACGGGGGGCATTTCGGATCACTCACCTATCTATTTGGAAATTCAAGGTCCCTTCAAGAAGCCAAAAGCCCCATTCAAATTCAATCATACTTGGCTGAAGGACCCAGCATATGTCAAGATGATATCTGAATATTGGGTAAATCATCCCATTAATGGCACAGAATCATTTGCAAAAGGGTTCTGCAGGAATCTCGCCGAGATTAAGCACCTCTCGATTAAATGGGCAAAGGATAAGCAAGCCCGAGACACCTCTCATCTTATCATCATTGAATCAGAGTTGAGCGCTTTAACGGATGAACGGGGACTGGGATTTATATCTGCAGCGGATAAGAGTCGTTTGATAGAATTGGAAAACCAAAAGGCCAGCATTCTAAAGAGCGTGAAGAATCTTTGCGATTGAGAAGTAGGGCTATTTGGATACAAGCAGGAGACGACAATTCAAAGTTCTTCCACAGCTATGCCAACAGCAGAAAGGTATCCAATACCATTTGGAAACTTCCTACTCCAACAGGAGATATGGCAAACTCTTTTAACAAGATTGCTCGCCTGGGCATATCCCACTTCCATGAGCTATACAAATGCCCACCTGAAGCCAATCTACCAGATATCATTCAAGTGGCGAGTCATTTTCCGAGATTTGCTGAGGAGGAGGATGTGGAGCTTCTTAGTGCTCCGGTTACTAGCGGGGAGCTGGAAGGTATACTAAAATGGTTCAAAAAAGATAAGAGCCCTGGTCTAGACGGGTGGACCATAGAATTTTATTTAGCCTTTTATGATATTCTGGGGTAGGATCTTCTGAAGGTCGTGGAAGAGAGCAGAAATTCTGGATATATCTACCACGCTATCAACACGACCTTTTTAGCTCTCATTCTGAAATCGGACTCCCCTTCTTCCTTTGATGATTACAGGCCTATCTCATTGCGCAACTACCTTTACAAGATCATTTCGAAGACCATTGCCATCTGGCTCAAACCAATCCTTTCCAGACATATCGCCCCCCAACAATTTGCCTTCCTCGAATCCAGACAGATTCATGAAGCCATTGGGTTGGCTCAGGAAGCCATTCACTCCATCTGGTCTAAGCATCTCAAGAGTATCCTACTCAAGATTGACCTTTCCAAAGCTTTTGACCGAGCCAATTGGTTGTACATCAAAATGATTCTCATCCATCTGGGTTTTCCTCACTCTTACATCTCCTGGATTATGGCCCGCATTACTTCCCCATCATTCAGCATTCTTATAAATGGCTCGGCCTCCCCCTTTTTTCACTCTGAAAGGGGACTACGTCAAGGATGCCCTCTGTCCCCCCTGCTCTTTCTGCTCATCATGGAAGGTCTTAGCCGTCTCATTGACTCTGCAAAAAGGACAGGTGACATCTGGGGCCTCAGGATCTCAGAATTTTGCTCACTCACACACCTGCTCTTCGTGGACGATGTTCTCATTCTAATGGATGGCAGCATTCGCAATACCAGATCCTTTTCAAAGATCCTTCTGCTCTTCTCTTCTGCCACAGGTATGCTCGCTAATCAATCCAAATCCACTATCACTTGCTCGCATACTTATGTTCAAGAATCTTTTTTTGCCCAGCAGGCTTTTCCCTACAACATTCACCCCTTGGATAGGGGCCTCCAATACTTGGGCTATTGGCTAAAACCCATCAGTCAAAGAATCGCTGATTGGGTTTGGCTGGTAACAAAGTTGGAGAAGCGACTAAATGTATGGAGTTTCAGATATCTATCAAGGGCCGGCAGGCTAGTGCTCATTAAATCGGTCTTAGAAGCCACTCCGGTCTTCTGGATGGCTCTTGCATGGATTCCGCGGAATATTCTGGGGCGGTTAAAACATCTCTGTAACAGATAACTCTTGAATGGTAACTAGGACAAAAGGTTAATCGCCTGGATCAGCTGGCAGAAGATTACCCTACCAAAGAAATGGGGAGGATGGGGGCTCAAGGACCTCCCCGCCTTCGCTCAAGCACTTTCTGCCAAAATGGGTTGGACCCTTATGACAAGTCAGAATCTATGGGCTCATGTATGATACCATAAATATATATGGCCAGAGAGGTTATTGGATTGGATCAGATTACCATCCTGGCAATCGAAGGGATGCTCGTCGATTTGGAAGGCACTTATACATTCTCTCCCACTCATCCGTGACAACTTGGTCTGGAGAATAAATGATGGAAGTTTAGGTAGGATAGGGCTTGACCCGTGGATTGGCAGTGGTGGGAGATACATACTCAGCAGAGAACTTATCAGACTCCTAAATGCCCGAGAAATCAAGGTATTTGCTGACATTGCTGATCAACAGCGCACAGATATATTTTCACAGGCTTGGAAGACGGCCCGACACCTCGATCTTCCTCCACAATGGCATATGGAATGGGACAATTTCATCTCAGCATTAACTAAATCTCATATAAGGATTAAACAGGGGTCAGACGAATTAGTATGGTGTATGGCTGATAATGGTATCTACGCACCAAAGCAGGGTTACAGCACTCTCATAATGCACAAAAAGCCTGATTCACTCTGCAACTAGTGGAAATATTTATGGCAGTTAAAAGCTCCCCCTCGCACAAAGCTCTTCTTTTGGTGCGTTCTAAAAGACATCGTTCCCACAGGTGAACATCTCTCCCATCGAGCGATATACGGGCCTTCTTGGTGTATCCTGTGAAAGGCGGCAGAAGAAACAACTGCGCACGTCTTTCTTCATTGCCCGGTTTCACAAGCTCTTTGGTATAACATCTCAGCTCCTATCGGCTTCACTGGAACTTGGAACAAGGTGGATATTTAAAGTTGTTGGGTTGATTGGAAACAAAGGCATCCATGCTCAAAATTATTGAACCTGCCCTTAATTGTGGCTTGGCATTTATGGAAAGTTCGAAACCGACATATATTTGAGAATATGATGGTGTGCTGGCCGCGTACTGAAGCCAGTATTATCTCCTCCTTCACAGAACTTCCTGATCCCACTCCCACCAGGGTGAGGAGTATCCTGCCTCCTCCTACTATTGATTTCACTACCCCCTGGGCCTTCTTCGACGGGGCAGAAAACCAAATTGGTTGTGGGGGAGGATTCGTGCTTCATAGAAACGAAAATCATATATTCAAAGTACAGATGGGGCTTGGTGTGGGCTCAAACAACTTTGCGGAAATAATGGCTCTTCGCAATTTATTACACTTTTCCCTGGAACAGCGGTGTCAAAATCTTAATATAAATGGGGATTCGAAGACTGTTGTAAATTGGTTCAACCTTATTACAACTTGTCACATATATACTCTCAGCAATATAATGTATGAAATACAAACTTTCAAGGCAGCATTCAATCACATCTCTTGCCTTCACATATACAGGGAACATAACAACTGCGCTGATCAATTATCCAAGGAGGCTCTGGCACTTCCCAGAGGAGAATGGATAATATTGGAACAGCAAGGATCTGAGGAGTATCGTTTCTTCCATAGGCCAATTATAGACCGGAGAGCCCAATAGGGACAACAGTCCCGAATATCAGAGAAATAAATGCATAAAATCTGGAATTTTTTTTGACTATCTACGAAAAACATACATATAGAGAAATTTGACCCTGCGTGGTCTTGTACAGGCGATCAAGCCAGACAGTAAAATAGGTTATCATCATTATATTTGGTATACAATGACAGATCACCCTGTGTGTGTTGGCATTATGATGCATGTGTTGTACTTGATGGAAACCCTCTCATAGAAGATCATCTCACTTGTATACATTCAGAAGATATATCAGATGTGATAGAATGCATGGGTTACCGGACA
>APFE031149074.1:6604-22311 GCA_000404065.3 Pinus taeda
AGTCTGAAATTGATGAAACGTGGTACCTGGAGGAGAGAAGATTGTAGGTCAGCACCTACGTACTAGTATCTAAGCTAGTACAAGAGCTAAAGGAAATCTTTGGAGCATTGTAGCAGGTAGTACTGTCTGCGTACTAGTAAATGGATCAGCTAGTACAAGAGTAAAGGGGGTTGTAGCTCCCGTACTGGTATAAGGCTGCACCAGTACAAAATATTGTAAAATGATTTTCTTATTAAGAAGAAGATTGAGATGACTTGCAGCAGGTGGTTTTCTCCCGCATTGGGTTTCCACCTTATATCATGGTGTTCATGTGTGTGCTCTTTATGTGTGATGATCTATTCTACTTACTCTTAATAAGGTTAATAATGTTTTGATGCACTTACTGAAGATAAGCTAACTGAATCTTAAGATTACTGCATGTACGCTGGTTGTTTTTAACACAGTCGCGTATATACATAGATATCCTTAACTGAAGTAGAGTATATGAATCTGAGTATGAAAATGAAAAAGTATTACTGATCTGATAATATTGATTCACCCCCCCTCTCAGTATTATTTCCAACAGTCATTCACAGCATATCATATGTATGTGAAAATACCATAGTCATCATCCATGATCATAACATCATTATCAAGAACTACATGATATTTCTACAAGAACCTTCAATATATCAATCATGTATCATCACTAGAGATCATTCCACATCTGATACACATCAACCATGATAATTAACATATGTGAGTATCAACCTATCATCATAAGGTAAGCGATGTCTTTGAATAACTATGTCTACACCATTCTCTTGGCCAACCAACAATATGCAGCTTAAGTAATTATCTATATATCCATCATACTGTATATCCATCAAAGAGATATCAATATGTATCTATCAAGTCATGATCTTATGGTCATTTGTCAAGACTTCTTGATATCATCAATAGAAACAATCCTCAACCATGTGAGAACCAAGAACCATAGGAATCCTGTACCATAACTGTACCATATGATCTTTAGAAGGCATGATGATAGGAACAGGAAAGAAATGAGTGGCTCATCATTAAATAATGAAGATGTGTACTCAGGATTTGTACTTCTCCTTGTCCTTACGAGGATCATCATGTAAGCAATATATATGACTATATGCATCATCAACGAATCATCCACAACCATCCATGAATCTGATCTGAAACCCAACTATGTGACCCCCAAGTATCATATGAGATGTTATCATGGGAAACTCATAACTGTAACATAGCAAGATGTGTCATTTAGTCATATAAGCATCATCATCATTGATTAGGTACCAAATACTTCTAAACATAATGCCAACAATGCTTTATTAGAAGCATAGCATGTTCTCCCCCTGAACCCGTTCCATTTGTTCACTGTCAGATCTAATCATGCACATATCAACAAGAAGTATCAAGGCATCATCAACAATCAGAGATATATCAAGTTAACTTGCGAGGATAAAAAACAACATCTTATGAGTGTCGACATATTTCCACACATTATCAACATATTGTAACCATCATCAAATAGAGAAATAATTGACTGAACAATAATAGATCCTTTTTCCCGAGTCTGTCCCACAAATTTTCCTCAAACTAACATATATGCGACTGTGTAGTGTCTAAATCGTGTATATACACAACATCTCTTCATGAAACTTGCATATGAGATTTAGAACAATGAAGTTTCACACTTCCAGCTCCCTCTGAGTCTGTAATGTCCGTACATTGTGTTGTGCCACATCTTTCTAACTGTACATCCTTCTTCTTCCATATCTTCGAGTGTGATGATGTTTTCTCCTTTTGGTATGGTGCCCGTACTTTGTTCCTGCATTCCTTAGCTATATGTCCAAGCTTGTGACATGCATAACATCTCATATGTTTCATATTGCAACCAATGGCTTTGTGACCAAACATATTGCAAGAAAAACAATATCCCTTAAAGTACCTAGAATGTGGTGATCTTTCTGTGTGACGGTCTTAAACCATTCTACTTCTGCATCTAGCTGTAACATGTCGAAAATTATGACATACATATCATTCAACATTATTCATTTGAGCAAATAAACAACTATCACCTCCATAGTTAGGAGCAATAGATTTTCTTTGAAGAATTTCTTTCCTTGGTTGTTGATGGGATTGACCTCTCATCTCCTTGTTGAGCATTTCATATTTTGTATTAGAGTTCCTTGTCTTACTAGATTCACCTTCAACATATTAATGAAAACTAAGACCAGTTTTGATAGCAGGAGACCTTTGACTACTAGGAATATCATCCAAGATCTTAGTACTATATTGAAATCATAAGAGCTTATCCTTTTCTTCTAGTCTATCTTTTAGAACATTTACCCCAACTTGATGTTGCTCTTCCTTTTCAAGATACTACTTCTTCATGATTCCTTCAGCTTTTCTTCCTTCTTCCAACTGATGTCTTAATTCAAGAACTTCATTTTCTTGTTTTTCAAGATCTTAGAGTGGTTCTTTATTCTGCTTATTTGATTCTTCAAGATCTTCTTTTAGCGAGAGGATATTAGCTTCAAGACTTTCATAGTAACTGGATCTATCTCTGAGTTTCTTGATTTTTGTTCTCCTTTCATTTACTTCATTTCTTAATGATGTCACTTCATCCTACAGCTTTTGACATTGATCTTCCTTTTCATTGAATTTCTTCCTTGCCTTGTTTCCTTCCTCTAGTTGAGCTTTTAGTTTGGTAGCTTATTCTTTGAAGGAACATTCCCTTTTGTCTAATAGATCTTGTTGATCTCTAAATTTGTCTGTAAGCCTTTTAAATTTTGTCTCTATTTGATATCTTTCTTCCTCACCCATAAGTGAAAATTCATTTGTTTCGCTATCACTTTCAACATCTTCAAATGGGTGGAGAAATGCATCACCAAAATTCATACCTAATAGTTCTTTTTCTTGTTCATCTTCATTTTGATGTGATTCTAAATCTGAAGAGTTGCTTCCACATATTCCCCAATCAATTCTATCATAGTTCCTTTGAGATGTCTTCTTCTTCTTAGGCAGTTTCTTCTTTAGTTGCTTTCCCATTGTTCTACAGATATCCTTCAAGCGATCAAGCTTCTACCAAAGGACTTGCCTTGATACCAATTGTTGGAAATAATACTAATGGGGGGGTAATCAGTATTAGAAAATCAATAATCTTTTTCTTTTCATACTTAATTTCATATACACTGCTTCAATGAAGGTAACCCACGTGTGCACACAACTATGTTTAAAGAAACAAGCGTATACCCAATAAACTCATGATTCAATTAATTATCATATGTTGATCTTTAATCTGAGTATCAGGACTTTAAACATTAAATAGTAACCATGTTGTTACACAAAAATATCGTCACCTTGATTATTTGCAGTCGGTGTAGGCCTATCATCACCTATACCAGCTTCCTAAGCAAGTCTTAAACCTCAGCTCTTCAAAACAAGCTTGAGAAAGAGAGAAAGACATCAAAAAGCAATATAACTCTGGTTCGGATTTCTCTTAGCTTTTTCTGTGGGCACACTTTTTTCAAGATATCTGCGTACTATACCCTGTTTTAAAGGGAGGGTGTGGGTCCCTGTAAGTCAAAAGGCGCAATTTATTTAGAATCATTTGGGTTGATTCTAGAGTTTTCTAGAGGATTTGTTACGGTGATTGTTCGCTCTAATTGGTTCATGCTCCCATACCAGGAGGACTATCCTTTGTTGAGGGACTACCTTTTTGAAGGAGGCTTATCCTTTGAAGGAGGGCTAGTACTGATCTCCATGCACTATATTAGATTAGGGCAGTGCCAGGAGGTTAAATGAACTTTTTGAGGGTAATGTAGTGGAATTCAAGACTTCCTATTTGGAGCTTAAGAGGAAGATCACTATCTTTTTGGCCTCATTAGGAGTGGTGAGTTGTCAAAGTGAGGGATTCTTGTTGGACCCTGGAAGAGTTGTTCGCATCAGGAAGGTTGTAAGTTTTTTTCTTTTGATTAATACAATCCAAACTCATTTTTCTCAACAAGTATCTTATGCTATTTGTTTCATGGACTCCTTGAATTTCATGTTAAATATGTTTTATAATATTGGATATTCAGGTGTTATTTAATTGTTTGCCTTGTTTGTGATTGCACGTTTGCGATAAAGGAACTTACTTGGATCAAAGAAGCAAAGTCATCTCCGAACTTGCGTTGGACATGAGGTAGGCCCTTAAACACACTTGTTTCCCATTACTTATAAAGCGCATTTAGAGAAAGATAGTGTTTGGTTGGTTTGTTTGTCATTAGGTCTTTCAT
Source organism: Pinus taeda (assembly GCA_000404065.3). Taxonomy (NCBI): domain Eukaryota; kingdom Viridiplantae; phylum Streptophyta; class Pinopsida; order Pinales; family Pinaceae; genus Pinus; species Pinus taeda. Next base: position 10,897 of record APFE031149074.1, read on the forward strand.
TAGATTCTAGGAAGGTCTGTCGTGTCCGCAAGATCGACTGATTCCGCGTGACACGTGTGTAGTTAATAACAGAAAGAACCATCACACATAAGCAACACATATGAACACCAAGATGTAAGTTGGAAACCCAATGTGGGTAAAAACCACTTGCTACTGTTGTCTTTGTCTTATTTTAATAATAAGAAAAACCATTTGAATATTCTACTAATGCAGACTTATACCAGTACACAGGATTCTACCTACAGAAGGCTACCACCTTCTCTCATTCTCTAGCTTCTACTGGAAGGGAGCTACAACCCCTCTTGCCCTTGTACTGGCTGATATGTTTACCAGTATGTAGGTGCTAGCCTACTCAAGGCTACAACCTTCTCACTTCCTCAAGGGACCATGTTTCATAAATTTTCATACTGGATAATCCTGGAACACAACATCAAAATCTGAAGGCCATGTTTCATTCAATTTTCATACTGGACCCATCAACAACATTGAAGCACAAATCAATCACTACTGTAATACAACCATCAACTACACCTGCATCATCAATCTCCAAAACACTGCATCATCATTGAAAATCTAATGTAACCTCAAAACCAAAATTCAAAGTGTATACGCTATTTGGAAAATCCAACTACGTGTATGCACATCTTCCCTGAAGAAAACTAGTCTGTAGATCTGCAAGCACTTTACTGCACTTCTAGACTTCAGGCATAATTATACAATGAGGATAAAACATGTGTTGGTGATCAGATCTAGCCCATCCATTATTAGATCACATAATGATACGTAATTATGATCCCGATCCATCATTAGATTTCATCCATCAACACTGAAGCTAATCTCAATCAACCAATCTAAATATGCAGAATATTGTCACCAGAAAAACAGCCACTAGAACATAATGAAAAACCAAAATTTCTACATCAACAACCAGAACCAAATGTAACTTCAAGAATCATGGTTCCCAAAGTATACGCTACTTTTATGTGTTGAACCTGCATGTATGTGCGCTTTTACCAAGGCCAACCCACATATACATTTGTAAATATTCATTCATAATTTTGCAACTATTCCAGACTTCGGTTATAAGCAGATCCTAACATTTACAGATCAACACATGCATCAGTATACAGATCTAGAATAAACATGATTAAACCATATAAATATTATTCATTCCAAGCCTTAAGATCCCGATCCATCATTAGATCTTATCCTCCATCAAGCGCTAAGATTCATCCTTGGTTCAGATCTAGCTATGCACCATAACCCAATTACCTGTATACTAGATCTTTCTCTTCATTAGATATACAATATTTCAGTGCCTTTGCCTAATGATCTTCTCCTCCTTTTACAATGTTAAGCCTTACTCAATACGATGGTCCAAAACCACTTACAATCAATACCTTGGACCAAATACGTGGGGTCAACACGTCAGATAAGATACCTTGGACCAATGTCATGGATCACAATACCATGGACTAAATACCATGGACCAAAACCAAGTTTTCCAACATGTATGCATGTTTCCTTTCGTGAAAGTGTGTGTGTACTCTATACACGCCTTTTGGTCTTCTAACCTGTGTGTATATGCGGCTTGGTCGATGCAGAACTTGCATATACCCTTCTTTCTTCATTCTGTGCAACCTTAATTGTAAATCATCACATCTATAAATGCTATTGTTATGCATTCTGTCACATCTGATATGTCTTCTGGAGATTCATCTAGTAACCATATACAAGAGAGTTGTTATGCTACAAGTGGGTTTCCATCAAGTACAACACATACATCATAATGCCAACAAAAATGTCATGTCTGTTAGAGACAACATTTATTATAAAAACTTTGTAAATTTTGTATAAATACTTTTGATTTTGAAGTATTAGAGGTGGATTTTTTGAGATCACAAATATTAGTGATCTGTTGGAGCATTGTAAGTTTTTTTAAAGCATTGGAGCATCAATACTAAGTATACCATTCATAGGATTCTTGTGGCTTAAATACTAGTGATGTTTTTCTTATGTTGAAATGTTTCATTGTCATCTCTCACTGTAATCATCTAAACTCCAATTGTAAAATAGAAATGTGATGAATAGGATTTACTTTTGAGTACCTTATTCTGGCTGTTTTTGCAATCTATATGTTTTCTATTGAAGGCCACACTAAAGAATTCTTCACTGCTCTTTAGTTATGCCTGATTGATTGAATGCCACACTAAATAATTCTTAATTTAATTTTATTTATGCTGAAGGTTTTCATTGTTCTTCCATCATCCACTTATTATTCTGAAAGATCCAATAAGTATTCCTAACTTACCCTGGGTTTACTTTGTGAAAAATTGATGCAACCATCTAGTTTACCTTTTGACTCCATTGCTCAATAGATGCTAATTATATTGAATAAAATCAGACTTTCAAAACCCAAATAAAAACCAAAAACCCAAGTACAATCATAACTAGTCTAATATTTTCAAGCAAAAAGATAAATTTTACAGAGAGAGCCCTCTGTAGGATTGGAAGGGCTATATTCCCATCCTGGAGTTGATTTGATGTGACATTCTTGTGATTTGTCCTATAATGTTAAAATTATAGGGTGTGAACATAGTGGTGACCATACTAGGGAAATAATATTTTATCTTCCTCAAAAATGTGCATTAAAGTTCAGATCTGATTGTTGATGGTGACCAACAATTAGACACCGGAAGGTTGTACCTTTCACCTAGTGACCCCAATGTTCAAGAGCGAGAGCTTCAAAGTTCAGAGTGATTCCATAACCAAAGAATCCATATTCCAAAGCATTAATGGTGATAAAGGATGACAGGGTTTGTGGCAAACCTTTCATTTCATGAAATTTTAAAGAATTCAGGGATGGGTTATTAGAATGTCAGCTTGATGAAGATTTTTTAAGAGCCATGTTTCTCATTTTCAAATCAAGAAAATTTTCTCTTGAAGTTAAAATATGTGTTCTTGAGTTAGTTGCTGAGAAATATGAAAATGGCATTAAACTTTTTTATTTTCAAATTTAGTCATATAATTTTCGAGATCCTAAATAATTCTTGGAAATCTTCCTTCTCCAAAGCAAGAGGAAATTGTACTACCTTTTGATTTGCATATTGAGGATGATTATGCTTTCAAGTACAAGACTGAAGAAGTATTTTCAAGGTTTCATATTGAGGAGACAATTGATCAATTAGTCATTGAAGGCCTAAAAGCAAATATCATACATTATGCTTTTCTTGATCCTATAGCAGATTACATGGAGGTTCTTTTCAACTCAAGTTTTCAAACATGTTTTCTCTATAAGGACAAAATACATCAGCAGTTGCCATTATATATCACATCTTTCATTATGTTGATAGATGATCAAATTATACTTTTGAGTTTACTGACAATCAATCAAGCAATCCATTTGTTTCTGCAACTGCTTAACTGGCTTCATTGGCATTTCTGTATTATTTAACTCAGCCTAATTTTCAACAATATAAGGTAGGTAGTGGGGTGAAAATAATCTCAGGACCTTGAGCCTTTTTTTTAGTTTCAAATTTAGTTTTCTTCTCAACCTTTAGTTTAGTGTGTAGTTCAATGTTCAGTATGCAGAGTGGTTTTGATTTCAGTTTGAGAGTTGGCAGAACAAGTCGCATATTTGGGAACAACACAACGAACAAGGCACTGATCTATAAACTCAGAGATTTGTGGTTCTTCGCACCTCCAAGGAGATTTCCATCCCCAAACTGGACCCTAGTTTAGGGTACTATAATTATAGGAAATCTGATGATTTGGATATTATTTGTTGCTCTCATGATGAAGCTTTCGGCTTGCTAACTCGCCCTGCTTCCTGTCCATTTTTCATCATCCTTTACTCAGCTTCTTTCTTTATCACCCACTTTCCTTGTTAATTCATCTGAATATTACCCCAACATAAGCCAAGTACCTACTTTCAAATCATTAAGAATAGGTTTGTGTGAAAAAAAGGTTATATATTGCATAGCTTTTGGTTTGAAAACCTTGGATTTTAGTGAAATTTGCATAAAAAATAAGCAAAGCTTAGCTCCTACTCCATCTCCATGTGACCTGCATTCACAATACCTAAGCCTAACACACCTAACACCAAACACAGGTGGGTAGCCTTGGGCTTATTTTGTTGAAACACAATGTAACTATGGGCTTATATAAACCATCATGAATAATGTTCCCTTGTGAATGTGGGATAAATCCCATAAAGTATATATATATATAATCCCTCTTTTTACCCCTTACTTCACAAAACCATATTAATATAAAGTTTTCAACTTTATATTAATTTCTCCCAGTAAGCCTATACTACCTCTTCCCGCTTAGCTCATCCAACACTTAACACTCAAAAATTATGTGAGATAAGTTTTTTTTCCGTCCGCCTTTTTGCTACGTGGTAACCCCACATTATATAGCATCCTCCAAAATAATACCACCTACCACTTTAAAGCGATGCGATAAAACTGTTTTTGTTTTGAATCTAATAAATGTTACAGGAATATAGGGTGCACTAATTTCAAGTGAAATACATAGATATGAGAATGTTGTAAGCTACGGGTAAAACCATACTTGAGGTAAAATTATATAGCTGCAGACAATATGAGACTGAGGTTGTGGAATGAGATTCAAAGGGAAAATGGTTTTACAGCCACACATGAAACAAAATTCATGGATGCCATAAATTTATCTCAGAAAATAAAAGGGAAAATCTTACATGAAATTAATGTACAAGAGAGAAAAGATAGCATTCATGTAAATGCATTTCATGATAGAAGATTAAGGTGAAATCAATTTACATGCATGTTACAAGTGTAAAATCATGTTGCAGGTGAAAGTAAAAGAATAAATGAGAATACTCTTCCAACCATACAAATCAACACATGGTTTTTCAAAACCATCCACGTATTCTACAAGGGTAAAAAGAATTTACATACAAATAAAATGAATTTACAGAGGAAGCAGTAATAGAAACAAAACTACACATGGTTTTGTGAATTCATGGAAAGAGAAAATGAAATCACATATTGGAAACAAAACATGGTTTTGTAGAAATTTAATTAAAAATTTAATTTATAATATTTTGGAAATATTATTCAAATATATATATTATTATATATTTTCCAAAATATTTTGTGACATTAATGGATGATAAAACAACAGGGAAGTCACAGGATCAGCAAGCAGTTGAGTGAATTACTAACAAAAAGAGAGATACATCTACATCTACTAGTTCATATGCCAGCAAAACCACAAAATTGGGTCCACATCGTACCTTCTCCCACTTCCACAGCTGTTATAGACATATTTGGGCATTGCAACCCCAATCATACATGTCCATAAACCAAGGGCTTCTGAGTCCCTAAAAGTGTTGTTTCATACCCTAAAGGAACAAGGTCAGTTGATGACATCATCTCGTAGAAGTTCTCCACAGAAAACTGCTCAAAACTGGACCATATAGACTGCTCAGTGTAGAGGGTGCGATGCATCTCACCTGCCACATACAAAAAGTGCGATGCATACTGAAAATCCCTTCTATAGGGTGAGATGGGTGAGAGTAGACAAATGGCAAAGACAGTTTGCAAGGTGGATGATCATGGAATCTTCTAGAAACTTCTCCTGTAACACTTGCCTCTCTAAATTCACCCAGGGATGAGTAAGAGATCATCAACCTCCAAGTGGAATCAAGAACTATCAGAGAGAAGATACTAATCAAAATCCCAGAAGTTGACTCACCCCCTACAATCATCTATATATGGATCCCTCATCCTAGAGATCCAGAGGCTGGAATCTTGTATCTTGTAAGGAAGTGCTATTGGTTTCCTGGTGGAACATCATAGTGTTGGGTGATCTAAGCTTTTCATGAGGTGGAAGAAGGCTTTTCATGCTAGGAGGATGATGCTGGTCAGATCAATGGGTTGTAAATCTCTCTTCTTCAATCTTTACATCAATAAAGCTATTCAAGTTTCCTCCACATTCTTGTATGTCTGATAATATATGCATTTGTGTGGTCAATATATATCTAGTCCTATATTGTTTATGATTGTAGATCTCTGCACTTTGAAGGTATTATGTTGCTTTGACTTTACAAGTACTCTTTGAAGTGGAGTGGTCAAGGAAAGATCGGCAAAGATTTGTGAAAGGGGAGAAGGAACAAGCAGGGAACCAAGCGAAAGATTGAGGTTAGTATTCTTTGCTCCTCTCTTATCTACTTCTTGTAAAGGAAAACAAAAGTAACTTTAAACTATTTATTTCTAAGATAGCTACCTATCTCAGTGGGACTAGCAGCTCTGCATAGACACTAGATTTCCCGATAACAAAATGGCGACTCCATAGGGAGTGAATAGCTTGTTTTCTTTCCTATATTTGTTTGCTTTATAAACTTACAGATGGAGCTCGAAGTCAAGCCAGCTAGCCTTCGAACTGCATTTGCTATGCAAGTACAAAGTAGATCAATGTTGCTTCAGTCTATCTTTGGGTTTTGTTTATAAACTGAACAATAGATTTTCAAACATCCTAATTGCCCTGGTGGTGGCTCAAGTAGTGTCATTACATCAGCCCCTGTGATTTGTATTTACTGACTATCATTAGCTCGACCTAAATCCCTGAACTGAGCTGCAAATTGTGACCAAGATCCCAGTTGAAGTCTCGTCCCTGGACCATCGCACCTTCTCCTCTTGGGAATCTGGATGCATCGCACCTCCCGTGTGCAGTAGGTGGGATGCATCACTCTTTCCCTATGTTACAGGTGCGATGATCAGATAAGGCTACTTCTGCTTCCAGATTTTGGTTTTTTGTTCACTCTCTTCATCTTTATTCAGGAGTTTTGTTGTCTGTGATCAGTATACCACTATGGAAACTCGCTTCCTTTGCATGATTCAACTTCCATAGTACAAAGAACTGTAAATGTTTTTATGTATTTTTCACCATTTACGGTTCTCCTTTACAAATAAGTAGCGTAATCAAACTATCGTCTTTTGGTTTGGAAGTGTCACAAGTGTCGTTTCCAGTCAAAGAAAAGAATCCTAATGTTCTTGATGGTTGATTGCACTGTTACTCTTGTATTTGATTTGAATTAATAGTTTTTCAAGTGTTGAAAGTAGTTTTCAATTCAAAAACGCAAAGTTTCGTCATTATCTTCCTTTCATTTTTTGAAGAGAAAATCTTTAGTACTGTCACTTGAAACAATTCAGATTTGTACTTAGCATTCGTTTTGTCATTCAAACATTAAGAAATCGAAAACAAATACATGCATGTGCATTTGCATTTAGACTGCTTGTTGATTTTGATTTAGGACAGTGCATCTAGTGTGTGCTCTCTGCTCTATGTTGAAAGAATATCGCTTCTCTTTCCTTAGTAGCTAGGATTTTCATTGCAAAAAGAAGATTAAAGGATTGTTTATCATCTTAGATTGCATTTTAGGAATTGTATATCTACATCACATGGTGAACTTGAAAGGCAAATTTCTTAAGAAAGATCAACTGTAAAATAAATTAAATGAACATAAAAATGCTTTGGAACCTAATGCACAACATTTAGAAGTCTAGGCTAGAGATGTATTCCGGCGTCATAAAGCTTGGTAACTATCGCTTTCATTGTAGGTTAGGTGATTCCTCCTCTTTGAGATGACAAGTACCAGTACGAACTTGTGCTCCCATGTACCATCGAGTATATATTGGGAGACCACAATAGGCTATATCCTTTATCCTTAGGAAGCTGTGTCTGCCGCCCAATTGATCACAATGCACTGAACACAGCATTCAGGAAGATTGACTGTCATACCATATAAAGTATTCTGCAGTTTTGCGATTTGTTTGGTAATCCCTCTATCTAGATTTACAAAGTAGTCATTTTCGCTCCTTTTCAGACTCCTTAAAGGAAAAGGTCCATCTGAGCACTTGTCACTTCAGGCTCATTAAAAAATTGAAGGCGAATAGAGTCATCTTTAGCTTATTCTCGACTCTTAAAAATTGAAAAAGCAAGTTGTGTCAAAGCGTCTAAAATTCATTTAATTCGGAATCATTTTTCCCTTATTTTGAGTTGATTGAGTAATCCACAATCGTGGAAGAAAGTCAATATAAACCCCATCATTCACGAAGATGAACGAGTCAACCATCTTTGACTCTGGAAACAAAACTATTCTGGACAAAGCGAACTCACTTAATTGGATCAAAGTCCCCTGGTTTACTTGGAACTTGTGTTCTGACATCCTCAGGGACTCCGGTTACTCCAACCATCTTTGCTACCCTTGCCTTTACAGAAGAAGTTCTGTGGCCACAAGAGGACATTAGAACTGATCCTAGTGTAACAGTAAACACTTCTATTCTTGAATTGACTCCATCTACAGCTAATTTGGAAGGTGTTACCCCTCCAACAACTGTCGCTGCAGATTATATACCTTCTTCGGCACCACAAATATTTTACGGACCTGACGGTCTACCTCTCCCACCTGGATTGATTGCTATAGAAGACATTGTGGAGGATCCTCCATCCAGTACTCCATTGCATTTTGAAGCCGGGATCACCCTATATCCTTCTTCATTAGAAGTTAGTCTCCCTTCATTTCAAGTTCTTGTAGAATCACTAGGAAATATTTTGGATAGACTAAATATGTCTAAACAACCGTCGAAATCTAGGACTATGTCATCTGACGCAGCAGCAGCGGAACCTCCTTCTACTACTCCAACAATGTTCACCGGTGTACCATCTGTCCCAACTAGCTCTCAACTGCTAGATGGAGTCCATCCAGGGACTGTTTCGACAGTATGGTTTGTTCCCATTTGTTCGTCCGGAATAATATCTGGAATCTCTTATGTTGAGTCTCAACAAATTGATCCTTTGCAACAATATCAATTTGGGTAGTTCAGTCCCCAAAGGCCAATCATTCCTTTGAGCACTGGATTGCCACCATATGGGGGCAGTATGCCCTTTCATTATTTTCTTCGAGAGAACAACCATATGGGAGTTTGCAACAAAATTCATGTCATGCTAGAATTACATCCAGCGGTTGGGTGCCAATACTGCCTCAACAACCAAGAGTTGTATACTCAATGCAACAAAACCTACCTATGTCGAATATCCCCTCTACACCGGCCATTGTGACAGTGTCGCAAGTACAAGCATTGCCTGTTGTATGCCAACCTCAAGTTTCTTAAGTCATAATACAACAACCTCCTGTCTCCACGACGCAGCCGCAATCATCGATTAGTGGCTCCCTAACTGAAGCAACCCAAGTTCAAACGGGTACTATTACCCATCATCTTGGTCAAATATCTAGTATTGGACAACAACAAATGGTTTCACAACCATGGCTGGTGCAATATCAACAACCGCAATTCCAACAAGTTTACCAAGGATCTGAGTAACAAATCTTTGCAATTAATGGGCAGTCGTATATTCAAAACGGTCAACATCAATCATTTCATAGTGGTTATGCTCATCAACCTTACCAAAGTTATCAGCATCAAATGCATTATGCTGGTATGCAAAGACCTACTGCTCAGGCAATTCCATCTTATCCTGGGTATGCTTCGCCGAACCTGAATCAACAGTTGCCCTTCGTGGCGACTTTAGAGTTACCAGATCTAAATCGGCTAACAAACGATCCAATTGCTTATGCCCCTTGGTGGTCGGCGATTCCTCATAAACTTATGTCAAATATTCCTAAATTTAATGGAAATCTGGATGAAGACCCGTCGAATCATGTGATGACCTTTCATCTCTGGTGTTCATCCAACACTCTCAATGATGATTCAATTAGGCTTCTCCTTTTTCAGTGAATGTTAACTAGTCCAGTAGCAAAATGGTACATTGAATTGCCTAGAGCTTCATTTGATAACTTCAGCGCCCTTGCCACAACCTTTTTAACCCATTTTCAGTTACCAATAAGGTACGAAACAGGAACAGAGCTTCTTAGCAATTTCAAACAGACGACAACCACTCACAGATCTGATCATATCCATGAGTGGCGATGTTGTCGTAGAATGGTAAAAACATATGTTCCTGATCAGTTGTTAGCTGAATGGTTTATTCAGTCATTGTTACCTTCTATCATAGAAGATGTGGCAAAGGGAGGGGTCGTCACTGAAGAGCAAGTCATTTCTCATGCACAATATGTAGATTTGATTTATACTGAGTCTAGAATGCTCTATGACAAAATCCCTGATGCTCTTAGACCAGAGTTTTCTGTTCCTCCTCCTCCTAAATCAAACAAAGACTCTCATGCCGGTGATGGCATGATAGGTACGACTAGCATGAAAACCATAAAGGCTACATCGAAGAAAGCTCGTACGGTTTCTAGTCAAAATTCAAATGAAGAACTTATCGCCTCGGAGGTAAATGCCATGTCGACTGACAAAGGGAATGAACAGAAGCAACTAGGGGGCAAGAAGAAAAAGGAAGGGAAAAAGAAGCAACATGAAGAGTCATCTCCTAAAAAATATTTTGCAAACCCTTCTAGAGAAAGGAAACCAAATCATCCATGCTTTATATGCGATGAGGATCATTGGACGAAAGACTGTCCACATAGAGCTGAGCTTAGGAAACTCTTAAGAATTAAAAAACCTCAGCAGTATTGACTAATCTGTTTCCAAATCTAGGAACCAATCTGGTTGCTAGTGACAATGCTTCCCCATCCCAAGTGCTCATGTTGTCCATTTCGAAACAACAAAATGATGCTTTGATATTAACAAGGAATAAAGATTACAAAAATCCACAGTTGTCGAACAACAAGGCTACTGATCAACCTAGTAGTTTGACAACAACTTTGATCGAAGTTGTGCCACCCATCATTCCTGAGCTGACGATAAAGTTGCCAAAGGGAGTAGTACAAAAATTGACATTTAATCCTCGTGCCTAGGGGTGATTTTAGGGGCGAATGTTCGCCCTTTGGCGAAATTAAAGGGTTTTCAATTTTTACTGGGAGAATATTTTGTATCATAGTACATTTTTACAAATCACCTCAAATAGCCCACCTTATTTTAAGGGAGAGGGTAAAAAAGGTAAATTTAGCCCTTGAAATTAGGAGCTACAACCTTCCATTTGCCCATTTTCAAGAATAGGTTTTATTTAAGTGAATCCTATGGGCCAAAGACCCAAATACCATATTTATAAAAGAGGTGTGGTAAATTAATAAAAATATAAATAAATGAGAGTTATGGTAAATAAATAAAGCATAATTAATAAATATATAAATAAATGAGAGGTATGGTAAATAAATAAAAATATAAATAAACTAGACGCATCGTAAATAATAAAACCTCTTTTTATATTCAGTCCATAACCCTCATTCTATTTATGAAGGCTCAAGAAAGAGGTTTTATTTAAGTGAATCCTATGGGCCAAATACCATATTTGTAAATGAGGTATGGTAAATTAATAAAAATATAAATAAATGAGAGGTATGGTAAACAA